>WYDI02027819.1:0-56349 GCA_009867235.2 Psittacus erithacus
GGACAGGTTGTGGGGGGAAAACAAGCAGGCTACATGCTCTGTCTAATTTACGACTAAGCTTAAACCACAACACATGTTCTTATGGGTGACATTAACAGGGAATTTAATTCTCAGTTTATGAGAACTGCGTACAATCACCATGAGTTATGGAAGTTTATGGCAGTGCTGTTGTAAGTAGATTTGCTGGAAGAAATATTTTACCTAATTCTTAGAGATAGGTATCTTTCAGGCAAGGAGAGCAAAGACTGTGGAATAAGTAATCCAGCTGTATTTGACCTCTGTGCCTCAGAAAATTACTGGAAATTGACAGTTCCATAAAAATATCTCCTAGTACCACACAGTTAGTCATAAAGTCAATGGAAACTATCAGTAATTTTGTGAGGCCACGTGTTTATTTGTACTATGTACATCCTCATTCCAAAAAAGTCATAGATTGCATCTTCCAGAAGATTAAGACTTGTCAAATTGGCATATCTCATCTTGGTGTTCAGAGTGAGACTTGTTCCTTCAGATCCTATTTTCCAATGCTTTCCAGCTTTTACTACGCTTTTATCGTGGAAGTTTTGCTGCCCTCGCACTCTGGGAGCCCATGTGGTAGGTAGGGCTCTACTCAACATACCCAACATGTCAGGCCCCCTGGAGAATCAGATCAGAGGCTGTGTGTTAGCTGCTGGAATATGTCCTTTAAAGGCAGGTTCCTTAGCAGCAGTCAAGCACTGCAGTGTGCTTGTCCCATTCACAGGGGCGTATCTGCTACAAGTCATGTTCCTCCTCATGTGACCTTAACTTATGAAAAACCTGTTAAACTATAAAACTTGACAGAGTAAACTATAAATAAACTATAAATAATTTGGAAACTCATGCTTTGCTGAATGATCCAGTTTTCCATAAACATCCACTCAAATTTTCAAGTTGCTTGGAAAACGAAGTAATTATTGCGAAGCAACAAAAAGCCTCATTGTGGCTTAAATTTTTCACAAGTCCAGCATGTTATAATTATGTTCTGTACTTAGTTTCAGTTTCTGAAATATTTCACTGCACTAAAAGTGTTTCAGCTCTCAGTTCTAAGGAGGTTGAGCTCTTCTGCAGGGAAGAATGAGCGTACTGGCAAAAGGTGACGCTGAGAATGGATTTATGTATGGCACGCCTCTCCTTGACAAAGGCTGTGGAAGCAGGGTTTTTAGGCAGGCAGGAAATGCCCCCTGGCTGGTACAATTGATCATACCACTTTGGATGATCAGGTGAAATGCATTCGTGGCATTGGTTTATATCCAATATATTAATCTTTTAAAAATGAAACTGTTCTCCATACATACTGTGTGGGGTTAGTGCAAAATATCCTGACTGCCTGCAGTCTCTTGAATATCAACATGGTACATTTTATAAGTAACATATAAAATGACTAGGCAATCAAACAATTAATTGATTTTATAATGAAGCATGAGAATCTAATAGACTTTGAGATAGATTTGAGAGAAGCTGGTGTCTGATCTGATTAAGATCAATGTCATTTTCTGCTTGTCAGAGCCCGGGCTGCTGGTGAAGAAGTAATTAGTCTTAGTTTAGTGGTCACAGAACAGTTTGACAGATTTTACTTAGTGATACTCGAATGACAGCACAGTCTTCGGGATCATCAGTGCAATTGTCTTGATGTGGCATGACTTATATCATGGGGATTAAAATGAGACTGCAAAAAAGTGGATGCTTTATGTTTTGATCACGGAATAAGATCTTTGCTGAGCTGGAGTGGGGAATCCATTGTGTCCTTATGGGTAGACATATGACAGTACTTTGTAGAAATGTTAGACATCAGTAGACTTCAAATTTCTTTGGTTTTAAATCATTTCAATGCGCAGCAGGTGCACAAAATTCAAGATGCCCAACTGCTTTTGCTCTGGGATGTGGGTTTTTTTTTTTGTTTATTTTCTCCATGGTGTTTTCCATGTGGACAGTGACCTCAGAAAGATGAGTTTGTGAGGCTTCTCTACCTGGCAGGTGTTCTGCATCTAGATGTTGCCCCATGAAGTTGAGTTTGCACAATCAGGATGAAGTTGAGTCATGTGTTTAAAAGATTTTTTGGATTTATAGAGTGACACAGAGAAATGTCAGCTCCCGGAAGTTGCAGTTGTATCACTGGGCAATAGCCTGGGTGAGGAAATGCTCTTTACCTTGGAGTATAAGTGCTAAAAGTGTTAATAGAAGAATTTCTAGGAGAGTAATAATTATACCCACGTGGTGCATATTACAAAAATCTCTGACTGAAGGGGACTATTATGAAAGCTAAACAGAATTTGGAATTGCCCTGCACAAGAAAGTCTGGTATTTACACGCAGAGCTTTGCTGATATGAAATGCTCATGCTTCAAAGGTTTTTTTTTCTTCCAGGGAATCAAAGTCCTTAAAAATCAAGAATTTACAAATATAGTAATCTCAACAAAATATTTTAATACTTCAGAGTTCATAAGTTGCACATTACTTGAGTTGGTGAAATCTCTTTAGGCACTTCAATTTCAGTACTTATCCAGATTTTCCTATTGTAAGTGCCCTGGAAGGAAAAAATGTCCTTAAAAAAAAAAAAATAAAAATCTTTTATAGATAAGCTTACCTTACTAAAATGATTTTTCTCTTTATCACCTGCTTTTGTGTGACTTCCACATATCAATCAGTTCAGGCAGAGAGAAACTTGTCATGTCATCTCTGAATAAGAATGTGAGTCAATATATTTCCTCTGGGGTAAAGAGGGAGGTAGTTTCTTGTTTTGTTAACTGCCAGAAAGTAAATCATGCCACCTGGCACAGGAGAATTAAATACACTTGTCTCTGGATAAGCCAACCTGAAATGAAATTGTGGTTGTGGCTTTTTCCTTTTCTGTTTGTTTTTTTGGTTTTCTTTGGTGGTCGTTTTTTTTTTTTTCTTTCTTTTTCTTTGTTATTGTAAATGAAACCAGAGAAATTCCCATAAAATCTGTGCTCCCTGGAAAAAGTTAATTGAAAATGCATTACTGTTTGAAATAACCTCATTAGTTCTATGATTGCATAGCATTGAGGATGTATTTAGTCCTTTACTGAGTTCTTATTTTTAGCAAAACTTTGTTGAGTAAAGTTAATACCCCTCTGCAACATTACACTGATTCTTTTTCATTGCATTACTGACTTTCTGTGTTATAACTAAGACGTAGTATTAAATGTTGTAAATTTTTAGCCAGGGTAGGAATTGGAGAAATCAGAAACATGTTAAGTATAGAAAATATTTGTGAATACATTTGGGAAGGAAGCTTAAGAGAGTCCTTAAGCAGGCAAGTCAAAGGGGAAAAAGTACTTATACAATCAAATACAGTTGTGAAAATTAATCTATTTAAATAATATCTAGCATCTTTTGTTTTCTGTAAGATGTTCCTTCATGTTCATAAATTCTGCTTTTATACTTCTCACCAAAATATACCAAAATATCCTTTCCCCCAAAATCATGATAAGGTTTAGCAGTGCCTTTTTTAACTTCTGTTAACCACAAAATTTATTTGTCAGTGTAAGGACCCAGAAAAAACAGAGTTTTGGAAACTAAATCTAAACCCCAGGCTAACCTTGCTAGGTACCTACTTCTCATACCTTAAAGCCAAAGTTTTTTGAAAGATACTTTTGTAGCAGCATTGATAAACCTAAAATTATCTGCTCTCTGGCAACCTGATTGTTGAGTGTGCTGAGTTACCACTTTAAAACAAAAATACTTTATAACAATTAAAGTAAATTTTATGAACAAAAATAATTTCTAAGTTTTCAAAGTTTTGGCTGTAGCTTGTCTTTTAATGAGCCAACTATTAAACCTGGTCAGTGGCTGTAATTTTTATGCCACAAAGGAAGAAAGCAAAAGAATGTGCCTTCATCAAGGCATTTTGATTTTATTCACTTTATTTTTGTTTTCAGTTCTGCCTGAGATGCATTTTGCCTACAATCTTTTCATGAGATGTATGACATCATGAGGAAATACTGTGTCCAGAAGCAATCACATGATATCAACTTATGCTTACATTTCCTTTCCAGATGTGACCACTTCAATTGGGTGGATGTGGAGCAGCTGTAGGAACAGATGAAAGAGTTAAGAATCCTTTGGAGAAAGGAGGAGGCTGTCCAGGTGGCACAGGGGCAGTGGTGATCTAGATGTGGGGAAATGCTTATGCTGGGAAGGGACTGTAGAAATCGTTATATGTGCCAAATCTGTCAAGCCTAATAATTAGTATTAGCAGCAAGTTATGCAGTTATCATCAGATCACAGTGAAATAGTGACAGCAAATTTAACAAGATGTTTGTGTAGTTAATCCTTTGGTTGACGGATGGTTTATAAAGTGCTATAGTGGTAAGGAAAATGTCATGCCTTCAATGAGGCCACTAAAATGAAATACAAACAAGTTGGTGCATGGGTAAAATTTAGGCTGTACAATTTTGCACAGCACCACACTATGCACAGTGTTGTATTCCTGTTAGACCAAAACAGGATCAGGGAGGTCTGAAGTGGGAAGCACTGAAAGAAACAAGAAGCAGGGAGACAGTACAGCCTCAGCTGCATCTTGGTCAGTGATGCCCAGAGACAGCTGGGCTGGAGGTACCTGTTACACTGAAAGGCTGGCTCTGAAAGATGGTGCCCTTGAGAAGGATGAGTCTGCATGCTGTTGTCTTGGTTCTGTAGTTAAACAAAGCCAGAGGTCGGCTTTGGCAGGCAAGGCAAGATGGTGGAGAATGGCATGCTGGTTTTCCAGGCCAAGATATGTCTCAAAGAAATCCCTGGTCAAGCAGGAAGGACAAACGGAGCTTAGGTTTGTTCTCAGTCTTGTCATGTCTTTATTTTTCTTTTCTAACTTTGTTTCATGCTCATAATCCAAAATTTAAACCTTGACCCTATTGAGTAAATTTGGTGCTTTTCCATTTTTTTTCCAGCATTTAAAGTCAGGTCAGCTGACTCATGGGTTAGGCTTTCCCAAGCCCCAGGGTATGCGTTTCCCACACCACTCCCTTGTATGAAAGCTGCTTTGGGGCTTACTGGTATTATTTACACACAGTGTGAAACAACTCCCCAACAGGAGACAAGGCAGTCAGCCACTGAAAGAAGTTTTCTGGTTGTTGGGAAGCTGAAGCGCATACAGGCAAAAATGGTTGAGAGCTCCAACATGAGCCACTTGAGCAGCCTTTTTCTAGCCATGTTTAAGCTAGTATGAAGCAAGTTAGCTAGTCTTTCTCAAGCAGAGGAATGAACCACAAGCTGCACCCAGCAGCAGACAGTGGAAACAGATTCCCAAGGGCCTGGATCAAATTGTTGCCCAAACTGGGACTACTGCAGCTGACCTGGTTATTGCAATCTACTGTTAAAATTAACAGAGGAGCTGCATCTTCTAGCCTGCTTTGGCCACCAAATTACTATGTGCGGATATGCATTAAGAAGATCTACATATGTGATGGATCAGGAGCAGAGGCAAGAGCAACTCCTGTTGCTGAGCGGAGTGAGGAACTGACAAGGCTGTGGTAATGCTATCAGGTGCTATTGCTAATGCATCCTGAGAGACATTTCCATGGCCAGATGATCCTTCAGGATCAGTATAACACAGACATCCAGCTGCCTGCCCAAGAATACATTTCTTCACCACCCAGTGCTGCAGATATCTAGACAACTTAGAATATTCTGGTCAAATCTCCATTTACCAGCTGTTCTTGTTGCTGTTTAAACTATCAAATCAGTTTGGATGCAAGCAGTTTGGTCATACCAAAACACATCCTCAGCTATCATCTCTGTGATCTTTATGTGGTATTTGGCCAAGTGAAAAACTGGATCTTACAAATACATGTGAGAATATTTCCAATCTCTATGTAGTTATTCACAATTCTGCATCTGTTTCTTTGTCGTAGGCAGACAAAGGTTGCGTTGTGTTTGGCTTTTTTTCTTTACAATTCCTTTGTGTAATGACTTTTACTTCTATCTCCAGCCTACCAGCCCAGCCAACTAGTGATTTATCTCCTCTTTTCACTTCTTCCTCCCCCTTTGCCTACCTAGTAGCTTTTTTCTGGCTAGCTTTTCAAAGGCTTAATCTGCTGGTCTTTTTGTCTGGTACTTCAGTTCCTTTCAGTTATTTTTTCTATTCCTGATCCTGGAGCCATGACCCTCTTCTGAAGAATTCAGCTGTTTGTGGTCCAAGACATTGCTGTGATTTAGCACAGCTGCAAAACCTTGGCTTGGACTTCTGAGAAAGTTGCTTAAAAGTGAGAAAGTTCAAAGACTAGAACCATGCAGGATAAGAAAAGTAATTGCAGGCAGGGGTAAGATTAACAGCTCAGAGGGTCAAGGAAATAAACCCTACAGTGATGTGAAGAGGTATAAAACTGAAGAAGACAATGGGGAAGCTTGAAGTTGGTAGTTCAGTGATATAAATTAGTGATTTGTGCCCAGAAATAGCTCTCATCGGCAATGTGAAAATAGGATATGGCTCTGTTTTTAATGCAAGTGTGAAGATCAATGCTGTAAACCAATTTCTGTTCTTGCTGCCCTAACACGAATATGTAAGCCCAAGTGAAGCTTGCGATTTAACAGTAGAATTTAGTTCCATGATTCAAGGAAAGTGATTTGTTACTGCGGTCCCAATGGCTAAGGGAGAAACCGATAGGAGGAATAAAAATACTGAGTGAGTGTATGAACAGGTTCTTCTGAAAGGCAGTTTATACTCCTCTGTTGTATCATACCAAGTCCAAATTTGCTATCATGTGACTTTACCAGATTGCGGTGGATAGAGTGACATTTTAATTTAATTTGTATTTTATTAACAGCAAAAAACCCTTGGAAAATCTTGCCAGTTGAGCACAGGATTTTTTCCCTCCTTGATTTATGAAGCTATACCATTGCTGTGATGCTGCATGAGATGTCATTGTCTGCTTTTTCGGCATTAGTTGTTGGATTCTGACAGAGCTGCAACACTGAATTTAATAGTGTAGCTGGACAGATACTACAACATTAAACATATCGGAGAACTCACAAATCTATGCTATCTGCCTGACAGAATCTGCATTAGGCTGCTTTGGTTCTTCTGAAGCAAATGCAATAAATTCTCCTTGTACTGACCTGCTTATAGCTCTAATCCAAAATTTGCTGTAATGCCTATGCATAAAATTGTGTTTTAAAAGTCACACTCAATTTTAAAATGTTTTAAAAATAGATGAACCCCATTTCAGATAAACCTGAAACAGTCCTCGAAGGAGCCCTGTGTAATTCACCACATCCCCTGACAAAAATCTCCTTTTAGCCTGTTGTTTTAATACCTTATTTCATCTGCTTCTCTCTCTGCCCTGCAGTTTTGAGCTTTGAGGAAGAGCATCTATCCCACTGTGGGAAACCAACTGAGGGTTGATAGCTGCTTTCACATTCTGGCTATCCCTTATTCACTGTGTGGGGAAAAAAGTTTAACTCACTACAAAGCTTTCTTCATGATTATAGAGGAAGCAAAGCTTTGTTTCCTTCTCAGAGAATTTGTTTCTCTTTGTGTTTTGTTTCTGCGAGAAATACAGGAAAGAATCTCTGGAAGTACCTGTGCTTGCTTATGCCCGTTGCAGAGGGAAGGAGGACACCTGCTGGTCGCAAGAGCCCGGACACTTGATTTCCATTCCAACTTCCTTTCTAGTATTCATCGAGTCTCTTAATTTGTATGCCCTGCTCTTAGGAAGGGGGCTTCATTTTAAATAATGGATTTCAGTGAAGTGCTGGATTTTCAGTAATACCTATTTTGCTGAAGAAGGTAAGTGCGCCCTGATGACTTCTGTACCAGATGGGATAGGGATTACAGGAACTCATGCGGCATTAGGCAGAGAAAAGCCCAGATATGAGCTCAGTGCATGACAAGAGAAGAGATTTATAGGCCAGGGATTGTATGGTGAATGGAAGAACATTTGAAAACCAGTCTCAGACTCTCATGTTAAATTGTCACCCAGAATGTATTACTGATGGCTTATTTTCAGAGCAGAGATGGAATTCAAGCTTTTTCTCAGTACAAATGTATTCTTATGCATCTATTTCAATTATCCACGCTATTGCTTCTGTTTTCTGAGATAAGAATCAGCAGTGGATTTTGTATTTGCCATTGAAGATATTTAAGATAAGAAGAAGACTTTTAAGACAAGATTAAAAAAACATTTTAAGGAGTTTGTAGTTTATATTCCATTTTATCCCCGGTCAGCTTTTGTTTTAGGACAATATTATGTGAAGGACAATTCAAAACACAAGATTATTGGACCTAAAATTGCTGCAGAAATTGTTATGTACTGGTGTTTGCATCACAGTACATCTTGAGAGCTTCTGAAATTCATTACTATTTTATACCCTTAATTTTAATGGGAACTGGATTTTAGTTACCCCAAATGGGTGGGAATGCATTGCAATGAAGACACCTACAGAGCTGGAACTTGCATCTGCTAACTGAGGTGCTGCCTGTTAGGGCAAAGCTCAAGGTCACATCACATGTGTTTTTATGACCGCGCTCTGCAAAGTGCCATAGTTAGGAAGGACATGGTAGGCCATTACCTGTGAGCATCTTGCTAGCTGCATGCAAAACTGATGTCACCTTATCACCAGGGACCATCACAGCCCTGTTAGGTGCTGTGCTGGATCCCTTGGAGCCAGCACTTAACAAGGCAGAGCATTTTCTGCTAAGTGTTTGGGGCTGGAACACCTGAGCAGTAGCACGGATGTTGCCTAATATGTATTCCTTCTGGATTTTAACAATTGTTCCTTTGGCTCTTCAAGGTCATGCTGGTCATAGTTACTTTACATCCAACTATATTGTTCCCTCCTTTAGCATATAGAAACTTAAGACCTATGAGGTCTTCCTTTGTTTTGGCATGTCTCTTTTTAAAACAGTGTTTGAATTAGGGAGGTAGTAACAAGTCTGGGTTTCTGTTTTTTAACCTCAATACAAAGAGTCCTTGTAAGAATTGATAGGACCCTGATGAATTCAGTTTCCAGGATGAAATTCTCCAGGCTGGCTTTTTAAGCAAAAGGATTTTGTTTTAAGCATTTAAAGTGTGAAAATGTTTCTGTTTATAGAAATAAGTCACCTTTGACCAGAAATGGAACATTTCAGTATAGAAGATAATAGTACAGCAAAAAAATGGCTGTGTGGCTGTCACTGCCATGACTTCTGCATCAAAAGCTGTGACTTTCAGGGTTTTTCCATAAGTTCTTGGAGAAAACTTTGTGATTGAATGAAGCCAAAGGAAAACTTCTGAGTTAGTAAAAAATCAGTGTCTTTCTCATGGAAAATTCTTGTATCATGAGTGTGTTTTTCAACCAAAAAGAGAGTTAAAAGTAAAAATATTGAATTTTGTCTGCTGAAATTTTGTCAAAAAAACATAATTTGGAGTTGCTTTACAGGATTGGTGACACAGCAAAGGCGTTGACCTGAGGGCCCTGTTCCAGGACAGGCTCATTCCCATTTTAGTTCAAACAGCCTTTCTAGAGGGTACATAGCAGTGCCAGCAGCAGCAGCTAAGAGCCAGGATTCCTGTCTCCCAGGGAAATGTCTCCCCAGGGGACTATGGAGTTAAATTCTTCTTCCTTTGACCTGTGACCCTTTGACATTTGCATTTTTTCCTTTGCCATTGTCAGTTTCCAACAAACATAACATTCCTTGGATGTGGCTTGGTGCTGAAGTTCCTCTCCTGGGAGGCAAGAGTTTCAAAGGCCACAAAGACCACAAAAGTTGCGGCTAAAAAATCCTGTACCCAAGACAATGAATGTCCTCACCTGAGGAACAAGATCGAGGGTGGATCTTGGCTGGGTTGTTTTTTCCACAGAAAGGATGCTAGGAAAGGATGAGCCTGGGATGAAAAGTCATGGCTGAGTCCTGGTAACTCATTTCTGCTAGTGGAATAAGGGGATAGGAGGGATGTCAGAGGAATGCCATTTAATGCAGCTAAAATGTTTCAGCTGCCATGTGAAATATGTGAGACTTTTCAGAGTTCTCAGAAGCTCAGTAGGATGACGTTGAGTGTTGCGTTACAGTTTATAACAATCTCGAGATTAATTCCTGGATCAACCTTGTAGCTACTTTAAACCATTGGATGATATGGGCTGCTGAATAAATCCATTTTGCTCATTGGCATACAATTTTGTTCTCACCCTTTATTTCACTCTTCCTTATTCTACAGCTCAAAGCACATTTACAGACATGCTTCTGTGCCGTCCCAAAATGCACATGTGACTGTAGATTATCCATCTATCTTTGAAAACCTAACCTTTCTTTTGGTCCAACAGCAAATCTGAAAAGGGCTTTGGATGCTATTTCTTTTCCTTTTAAAGCTAGAATATACCAGTTCAGTGGCCATGTACTTCTCTTCCATTACACTCTCTTCTTTCTGCCAGTTTTTTGTTGTTTGGGGTTTTTGTAATAGTCATGCTGTATTTGCCTTACTTTGCACTCTTTAGTGATTATATAGTATTGGTGGCTGCAAGTATGGCCATAATTCCTTAAGGGAACTGAGATCCCTGATATGACTGTGAAAGAAGGGCAGTGTGAAACTTGCTCCCGCACCACTAAATGTGTAGCCTGGAGGAGCTTTTCGCTGTGACTCTGCTTTCATTGCTGTTCTAGGTAATAGTCCTTAAGGTACAGTGAATTTAGCCTGCTTTGTTACCCTGTATTGTTAATGTTGGCAAATTTTCAAGGAGCTTCTGTCTTTGTGCCTGGATTTTTACAGTCAATCTCTGCTCTCCCCCGGTCTGATGAATATAACACTCAAGTATTGCAAGGAGTGGGGCTATGGGTTGTAATGGCACTTCACATTGAGGCTGGTGTCCCGAGGAGCTGGCTTATGAGAATACGGCAGGTCTGCAAGATCTGTAATAAAGTCTTCATCACCAGTGGTAACTGGGCAAACGCTAGCAGACCTTTCCCAACCAGTGCTCAATCCAGGATTCAGCACCAGTTAAGGCTGTTGACAATTATACTCTCCCTGTAGCTTCACTTAGATGTGGTGTTTGTCACAACAGATCTAACCTGTTAAACAGACACTGCTTTTTGACCCAGAGGGGATACCTTCAGTGACAGATAAAAGGATTTCAGTGTACAGTAGATAATGTCCTTCAATTTGTTAAATTTGCCAACTGCTTTGGGAGCCTGTGGAATGGAAGGTGTCATAGACATGTAAAGTGCTATTATTCATCCTAAATTGCTCTGCTCCATTTTCTTTTTTTTTTTTTTCCTTTTTCTTCTTTTGTAAAGTATACTTTCTCCTGCATTTTGTTCAATGATCTGTTGGTTTCTTTAATTCTCCACATGGAGTTACTGCCATTAGTTCTTTAGCCTAGGATCTTGACCTTACCTACCTCTTTAGTTACTTGAGCGATCTGTTTCCTGTGACTAATTTTAAAGTACTGATTTTCAGTGCTTTTTAGTTAAAACACATAATGAGTTTTGAGCATGCAAATGCAGTTCATAATACTCAGTGAGTCCAAATATTTTGGTTGTATTCGCTTGAAAGATTAACTGTATTTTTCTATGTCCCAGGATTAGTTACAAACAGCTGAAATAGAAAGGCCTGATGAAGAACTGATCTTGGTGTAAGTGCAGGGAAGAGAGATGTGTGAGACAGGAGTTCAGTAAGCTGCTAGCTGGAGGCTTAATTGCACCTAAACTCTGTCCTTCACAGGGCCAACTCAAAGCACCAATCAAAACCCTGTCAGTCTAAACACATCTGAAGCTTGCAAAAGTTTGCTTTAGCTGGCATTTAACTTTCCCTTCCTATTCGATCCTTAGCTTTAATTAGAATTCCTCACACAAAATGGGGTTCATGTTGGGTCCAGCTCTGTGAGGTATTGTATGTGGTGGCCTGACCTCAGAGAAGTTTCAGCTCCAGCTTGCAGATGTAGGAGTGAACAACAACATGAGCAAAGCAAGCATTTCCTCAGAAAGGGCATCTGAACAGTTCATCGGGTCTCTCATTGTTTCAGAGAGCAGCATTTCACGTTTCTGTAAGTAGAGGTAAAAAGGGAACTCACCTGTGGATGTTTAAGGGATGATCATTTCTCATGTGGCCTCTGTTGCCTTAACAAAAATTTAAAATGCATTAGTGATAAAATATGTTATCAGCCAAGAAATTATGAATCTACAGGTTCTGAGACTGCGAAGACATTATATAGTACTTCTGAAACTGTGTCTAAATTCTCCTCTGAAATCCAGTGTTTATGGAAAAAGTTGCAAGGTTAGCAAATACTTGATGTCTCGTGATACATACAGGACATCAATCATATTTTTAAGGGCAATAAAGGTAATCTAATGGATCACATTATTTAGGTAATAGGTGCAATGAACAAAGAAAGAAAAAGCTATGTAACTGTTATAATGTCTGAAGTCTGTGTCATTTGGTGGGTTAGAGCTTGGAGCATATAAAGCAATGAAAAGATACGCGGTATTCTTCCAAACATATCTGCAACTCCCAGATCACAGAGATCAAGTCAACAGGCCAACTTGAAAAATAAAGCATCGATAAAGCAAGGTACAATTGACTGTAAGAGACAGCAACTAATACTGATCTTGTGGTTTACTTGTTTTCTTCACAGGAGGGAAGTTGACTTGACGTGTCAAGTCCGATACCTGAAAGGAAGTAAGGTGGTTCAATAAGAAATGAAAGCCAAGGATGAAGTAATAATGATCAACACACAGTACCAATGTCTGAACATTTGTTTGACAATGGTATCATAATTTTGGCCTTTATAGTACAATGCATAACAGCATATTGTGTTTTCACTGAAGCACTTTTATTTTTCCTGTTCTGGCAGATTATTCATTTTAGGATAATATACCCATCATGTCTTTAGTATATTTAAATGCCAAAACAAGCTCTGTTTTGAAATCTAGGCCTGCAATTTAGGACATTCTGCTGTATTCTTCAGCATTTTACAGATTATCTGTGGGGTATATGTTTGCCATATTTGTAAGTTCTATGTCTGTAGTTTATTTCCTATCATCTTTAAAAACACCAGTTAAAAGAGCTAATCTAAGGGCAGAAACAGTGTTCAGCTGTGACCACTGTCATGTCCCAGATAGAGGGGAAATACTTGTTTAAATCGCTTCCTACTCCTCAC
This sequence comes from Psittacus erithacus, assembly GCA_009867235.2. Taxonomy (NCBI): domain Eukaryota; kingdom Metazoa; phylum Chordata; class Aves; order Psittaciformes; family Psittacidae; genus Psittacus; species Psittacus erithacus. The sequence continues at coordinate 13,107 of WYDI02027819.1, forward strand.
TCTACTACTTTGAGCCCTTTTTCTCCAGACAAAGCTCAATTTCACAAATCCTCTCCGTTCATGTCTTTTAAAAGAGGAATGCTGAAACTAATTATGTTGAAAATATTGTCAATGCATTGGAAAGAAAAAATAAGGATAAAAATGTAACTATTTTTGTGATGTCTTTCTGGCCAGAGTGCAAGAGAAAGAGGCTCTTGGAGAGCATGCCTGCCATCAGATCCCTGCTCTTTTCATCATGCTTCAGCGCCTCTGGAGAGCTCAGCTTTACAAACATGACACCAACAAGATGCTGTAAGTAAGAAATTCCTGTTCCCCAGTTGGTGCTGTTCACTTTATTTTTGTGGTTATTTAAGTGTCTCCAGGACAGCAGATGCTTGAATGTTGAGGCTTGTGCTACAGATGACATTTTGGTAACTCCAGGGTGAGTTTCTGTCTTTATACCCAGTCCCTGCTGCTTGACAGCCTTGCAAGAAACCCAGCTGTGGGCTCAGGCATGTAGCTGCTCACATGGGCAGCAGGGCAGAGCCACCATAACGTAGCCATGGGTGTTCATGGGCCATAGGGGTGGAGCACAGGGCATGCAAAGTGAAAGCCGGAGCTGCGTTTGACCAGACAGGAGAGGCAGGGGGTGAAGGGGGTGGTCGTGGAGGGGATTGGCTGCTTTTCTCAGCCACCTAGAGGGGGGTTGTGGGGACGGCAGAGCCAGGCTCCTGGCAGCAAAAGCATAAGAGGCCAGTGCTGTGAGTCTCTGTGAGGGACATGCGAGATTCACCCTCCCTCTCTGGCTGCCCACCCAAGACTGCAGGGAGCAGGTACGGAACAGGCAGAGTCCAGGGCACTGACTGCCTGAGGATGCCCAGCCTCGGGAGTGGTACCCTTGGGGGTTTGGGATGCTGCTGGGCTGTGCTGGGCAGAGATAGCCAGCTGGGATGCCCTGGAAACAAACTCCTCTGGGTATTCATCCTTAAAAAACCATACAATATATGCAATAATAACAAAACAAAAAGGGTGTTGTAGGATTTTCCTTTTTTTTAAGTTATCTTTTTGCACTTGAAACATTAATGGTGGGACCAGTCAGGCTGAATAACGGGATCGGTGATTTGTTGTGGGTTAGCGCTGCCGTTCGATATGCTCCCGGAGCTGTCAGGCTGGAAGAGGAGGAGGGCTTGCTTGCGAGTGGCTTTTTAAACCCTGAGATTTCAGATGCTATTTGTCATGAGTTGCAGCTCGGCAGTCCTGCACAGAGCAGATGTGTGGAGGGAAGGGAGATGCTTACATCTGAACCCAAAAAGTACGTGCCAGGAGGAAGGATTCAGAGAGTGGGAGCTGGGCAGGGAGAAGGGAAGGGTGCATTTCTGTTTTGCTTTGTTTTCTAAGGAATGTTTTAAATGAATTGCTTCTGCTTTAAAAGGAAAAAAAAAATTCTTATTGGAGTTGTTTTGGTGTAATGAATTTCAATTTATTTCTTTGTGCAGCTGACCCAGCTCTCCCCGAAGGAAAATGTGTTATTTGTGCTGTTTTGTTTTGATTTTCAGGATAGATTTGGAGTTTTGGCTGATGAGAAAAACTGGCTATGCAGGGGAGGGTGTAGCAGGTACTCGCTTATGGTGGCACTTGTTGCACCATCAAGATCTAATTGATTAAACCTTAGTGTGATATGGTCACTAATTGCAGAAAAAATTAAATGAAAGTAAATGAAAGTCCTAAAGCAGATTTCAGAGTTGTTATCCTTTTGTGGAGCTTATTAATGTAATGGAAAGTGACCTAAATGTAGTGCAGTTGGGAGGTTTGTCAGTTGTTTATATACTTAGCTAGGATTATTTGAAAGTATTCATAAAGAAAAGAGGATTTTCTTGTGCATTACAAATTAGTTATGATGATTTGGGGTAGAAGACTGAGCTAGATCAGCAAACTAAATATGAAGAGTTTGTGTACCACTGCCCTCAACCCCCTCCCCACCATGTATACCCTGACCTTTTGCCATTACAATACTTTGTATAGATTTTAGGATAGAAGATTTCCTCCTAAATCTCTGATAACTTGCCTGGAATTAATTTTTTTTAGCCAACCAAACTCTAGCATTCAAAGTACTCTACCAAGAGTACCTGTTTCTTTTTCTAATCTTAAGAGTGGAAGAGAAAGGGTTATGGGAATGGTCTGGGAGAAACTTCAGCTTGGGAGGGAGGCTGTGAATATCATCTCATTGCAATAGGCCATCGTACTGGAATAAATCAGAAAGAAAAAGTGTTGGGCAAGCTTTCTGTAGAATCCGCTTAAGTAGCAAGTGAACAGAACTTTGAGCACATATCTCACAGCTCCAAATTACTTAAATGTACTGAGTGCGTTCTGGCAGTGCTAAAGATCTTCACTTTTAATTGATTTTGCCTATTTTTGCATCTTTGTCATGGTGGCTGTGAGGGTTACATATTTGCTGTTAAACATTCTCTAAAATTTCCTAAGTAGTCCCAATTGTGTTCCCTGTCATTATTTTTGTCCCAAATTTTGAACCATTTCACATTCTCTGTTGCTTTCTCTTGCCATAAACTTAGCTTTAAAAACCATGCATATGTGTAAATATATCTCAGTAAGCTGATCAATAGGTTTAAAATTGAAATCTTTTTGACATTGTTTGACTGCTTTCAGAGGTTGCAAATTATGCCCCCCAGGATGTCCTGTACTTTCAGTGTGCTGGGGTGCCAGTCTGCAGAGAGAGTGTGGCTGCTGAAGATGCTTTGCTTAATCCAGCAGTCCTTGACCAAGCAGAGTTTGAAGCAGAATTCATTACACATGCTAGACTGGGCCCAGAATAGAATTGTGTGTCTCCATATCATTACAGGTGATTAAATGAGGCTGATAAGATTCCTGAGCCACCACAGCATGACAAAGCAATGTTACTGAGATGATTCAGCTTTTGGTATCAGTGTACCCAAGAGTTTCTCAGTAATGTAAACATAACAAGAGATACAGAATTGTAAGACATTGCAGCTGCAATACAAGCAAGCTCTCTAAGCCCTCAAAAGTAGGAAATCTTAGTATACTAGTGCAAGTGAATTGAAGGAGTTATTCGTAATGCAGCTCAGAGGCAACCATCAGGCTGGCTTGCACAAACAGATTGCACTCTCTAGAGCGCCTAAAAGTATGGCCACTAGACACTTTATGAATTCTGTGATGAGAACAGATGTCACCCTGGGAAACATCAAAATAAAAAGATGTTCAATGTCACATGTAGCTTTGGTAGATACTGGGACCTGTGAGCATTCTTAGCAAGTAGATAACTAACCAGCAGGAAATGCCTCATACCAGGTGGTAGTCAGTAGTTCAGTATGTGATGTGACACATGCAGAATGCATGGCATTGTACACGTATGCAGATGTGGGCTGCTCTGCAGCTGGATCGCTGTGTATGCCTCTGGGGTAGCTTGGTGCAGTGAGGTCTGGAGTTACTAGCTCTTCTGCTAAGAGTACACCCAGGGAATGGTATCAGCAGCTTTGCTTGACAGCTTCTGCAAAGTTGAAGCATACTTCAACTAGTAGAAAGGTGAAGAAATAGGCTGATGGACTGCTCTGATGTTTACCATGCAAATGGACAAGAGCAGTATGAGGGGCTGCCATATTTAACAGGCAGCAGAGAATGCAGACCAGACTTGAATGCCAGGTGGGATGTGTGCCTGATGACTCTGGAAATTTACTGACTGTCCTCAGGATAGCTGTGCTACCAATGGAATGACTGGCTGAATGAAACCAAGTCCACACTGACTCGATAGTGAAGTGAACATTTAAACACCTACAGATAGTCTAGGGCTAACAGAACAACAGGAAGGAGCATGCTTTCTTTGTGCCCTGTTAAGTTAGTACTGCCTGCAAAAGAACTTGATCTCAGGTGAAAAGGAAATTTCTTGATTTAATTATAGCAGCAGTTCATTGCCGTTAGTTTTGTTGTTAAAGTTCAATACAAGGTTGCAATTAACAGAAACCCATTTTTTTCAATGTACTCTTTAGTTGTGGAGAAATCTTAAATGAGTATTTCTCTTACCTCCCAAGCTGTTGTAAGCAGATTTTATCTTCATCCATTCTTCCATGGTGAAATGCTCTTTTAATGTGAGTTGTGCGAACTGAAAAAGGCCCGATGTGGGCTTAAATCCAATATGAACAACTTGAAACATACAGAGTGCTTTGTTAGACTTTTGTTTGTTTTCTGAGATTCCCCAGTGCACATTGCTGTGCTGGCTTGCTTATATGCTGTTTAAAAATAAAGGTTCAGAAGGAGCTGGTTCTTGTCTGAGATGAGAGCTAGGGCCCTGCAGGAAAACATACTTGTGGGGATCACTGAGGCTTTCTGACTTGGTACAGTAAAACCAGGTTTGAACCTAACTGGCTTTTGGGCTTCTCTTTTTGTGAAATGGCACTTTCTCCTTAACTCAGAAAAGTAAGCTGCCTTGTGCTGAGATTTTTTTTTCTGGTAGTTCATCATGGTTCCAAGATGATCACCCAGGGGCAATGTAGGAGTTGCCTCAAATGCATCCCATGTCTGGAGATTATTGTGAGGGTGACAGGAAGATGATGTTTCCTAATACAGAGGTGCTGAAAATTTTGTTACTTTTCATAGTCTTGAAAAATGGTCTGCAAAATTAAAACAAGACACTACATAAAAACAGCTACATCAGTCCTATTTTCAGTGTGCTACACATGGCAGTGGAGAGGGAAAGGATAAAGCTCCTTCATTGCTATATCAAAGTTGCCTTGATGCTTCCCCAGGTCAAAGTAAAGACACTTACTTTTGTGTGAGGTATTGCTTCTTCCTCCAAGATGAGCACTGCCATAAGGTAATTAAGTTTTCTGATACCGAAATTACTTTTAATATGCACATCTATTCTTACCAAATGTATCAAGGCATGCTCCATTATTTTAGCATTTTATAAATCTGAGACTTTTTGTTGCTGAAATTTCTTTCTAATTATGCCCATATTACAGTTCCTTATTAGTTTGCCAGTGCTGCTTCAACCTTCCTCTGAAATAAGTCTTCAGTACTGCAGTAGCTTACTAATTGTAAATTGAGCTGCCAGTTTCATTTGTTCATTGCACGTTGGTCTGTTTGTTCCTTTAGTAATGATAAATCCACAAGGAATTCATAAGCACTTAACCCTCCAGGTGACTAGAATGGCAATGATACCCTTCCTGGCTGAGAGCCACTCTCCACTTGGAGAGTGAAGGGAGGTTGCTATACTGCCAAATGCTTTCATTTGGCAATAAAGAGTTGCCTTTCAATGCAGAGATGAGATCTTGAATATCTCTCAATTTCCTTCTCTTCCCAGTTATCTCCATTATCTTCATTACCTATGGTGGCTAGGTGCTTTTTTCTAAACAGAGTATTTAGAGTATGTGGTGGGAATCTGTCAGACTGAAATATATAGGCTATTAGACTAAACTGTCTAAGTGACCCAGTTAAATTCTCTGAAATTAATCATAAAATATTTCGAAGCCAGGTTTGCATGATACTTAAGTGCCTACAGTGCAATAAACGCCAAGGAGTATTTTCAGCAACACAGGAGAAGAGTAGGTGTATTGCTACAACTACAATCAATAGATGTGAAGTGCCTAAAAACCTCTGGAAGTCTGTCTTTTCACGTGAGACTTGAAGCCACAGTAGGAAAACTGTTACAAATGAAGTGGAGCACTTAGCACAGCCTTCCTATTCAATATAGTCCCTAACTGAAATTAGTCTATGCTGTCGGGGTGCAAAACTGGCTTATAGGTTCATTTGACTTGTTTTCTGTCCCCAGTTCCTTGTGAAAGTAAAAGTAAGTAAGTAGGAAGATTTTCAATTTAATAAGACAGCATACATATCCTCAAATCATTGAAATAAGATTTCATTTTACTTATGGCCTAAACCCCTTTGGTTTTTTAACTGTATGTTTAGGAGCGTTTTATTGCTGGCATCATAGAATATTTTAGGTTGGAAGGGCGGTTGTCAAGTCCCACCTCCTGCTCCAAGCAGCGCTAACTTCAGCATTTTGTAATTGTCTATGGATGAAGATTGTGCAGCCTCTCTGGGCTCCTGTTTGTGTGCTTCATCAATCTCATTGAAAACTTTGCCTGCTGAGACTGTGTCTGTTTGCCTCTTGTCTGTCCACTGTGCACCCCTGGGAAGAGTCTGGCTCTGCCTTCTGCACATACCCCTTCCATGCATAGAGGAATATTAAATAAAAGCAAGCAGATACTACATGGAAATAATCCTCAGCTTAGAGTGCTTAGATATTTCTTTGATCTAAACAGAACCTGAATGCTACAGTGCTCATACTAATATCGCAAACGTGCTTGAAGTTAACAGATTGTATTCCTCATGTTCTTCCCCTAAAAGCATCTGTTGCCAGACACTGTCAGGTGTAAGATGCAGGAATCAGTGGGCTTCTGATGTGACTACTTTTAGCAGTTTTCATGTTCCTAAACATACATTATATAATGATGCAAATGGCATCAAGAAGCTGGGGAATTGCTTTAAATTGCTTTCCACCCCCATCCTACCACCCATGGCCAAAATCTCTTGTTGAAATATGGGAATAATCCTAGTTGGTGAAGAATGTCTCTGGTTTCAGGCCTTCAGTTAAAGATATATACTGCAGGAGAAAAATCAGTTTGCTTATAAATAGGGGAATGTAGTGAGTGAGATGGGTTCTCTGGTAGAACTGCAGGTCTTTAAGCTCAGAGAGTAAAAATTGTAAATAAAATTTAGTGAAATGTAGTTAATAGAGGAAATGTATTTCCACTATTATCATTGCTCTTCATCATTCACCACACTTCTTCATAGATAACAATAGAAAAAAATATAGAGCAGAGCAGAGAATCTAGCAGGAACCAAATTGCCATATCAATGAAAAATATTAGCTATGTGTCTTTTTAAAAGTAGCATTAGCAAGACTGCATAGGATTAGTGTAAGTTGTTAACATCTTGCCTTAACTGGTTTATTAGGATGGATGTTTTCATTTTGTAATCACCCTTTGAAAAGCTGATGTCAGCTGCTGATTTTTTCTTTTTCCACAGTCCTTAAAAATAAGCGCATGTTTTCATGGGATCTATTTAAAATGCAGGCCCACCTCTCACGGCAATTTTCACACATGTGTCTTCTGGCAGGAGCTGAGTGGGTCTCCCCAGGAAGCAGAACAGGCAGCAATGAAAAGACTACTCATATCTTGACTAGATCAATAAAGCCAGACGTGGCTGGTGAAGGAATTATAGAATCATAGAATCAACCAGGTTGGAAAAGACCTTTAAGACCATCAAGTCCAGCCCTTACCCCAGCACTGCCAAGGCCACCACTAACCCATGGCACTGAGGGCCTCGTCTACACAGTGTGTGAACACTTCCAGGAACAGTGACTCTAGCACTGACCTGGGCAGCCTGTTCCAATTCCTGAACACCCTTTAGGGAAGTAATTGTTCCTCATCTCCATCTAAACCTCCCCTGGTGCAGCTTGAGGCTGTTTCCTCTTGTCCTGTCCCTTGTTTCTTGGAAGCAGAGCCCCGCCCCCTCCTGGCTCCATCCTCCTGTCAGGCAGTTGTAGGGAGCGATAAGGTCCCCCCATGAGCCTTTTGTTCTCCAGCATATCTGCCCCCCATCCCCAGGTCCCTCAGCCGTTCCCCATCACAGTTGTGCTCCAGGCCCTGCACCAGCTCCGTTGCCCTTCTCTGGCCGCACTCCAGCGCCTCAATGTCTGTCTTGCTGTGAGGGGCCCAGAACTGCGCACAGGATTCAAGGCGCAGCCTCACCAGTGCCCAGTGCAGGGGGACAATCACTGCCCTGGCCCTGCTGCCACACTGGTGCTGGTACAGGCCAGGATGCTGGTGGCTTCCTGGCTGCCTGGACACAAGCTGCGCATGTTCAGCTCCATCAAACAGCACCCCTAGTTCCTTTCCAATGGCAGTTTCCAGCCGCTCTTCCCCAAGCCTGGAGTGTTGCCGGAGGTTGTTGTGGCCCAAGTGCAGGCCCTTTGCCTTGTTGAACCTCATCCCATTGGTCACAGCCCATGGAATTGCTCTCAGTTATCAACAGTAAGGAAGAAAATATTCTTTATATTTTATATATATGTGTGTATATATGTATATAAAAAAAAAAGTCTAGCTGCCCAGAAGCCAGATATATGTTCAAGCTCTTTGAAACTTCAGGGCAAGAAGTTATATCCGCTGCCAGAGATCAGAATTTCAAAATGTGGTAACATGGTGCCAACATCTGTAGAGAGGCAAGACATTTCTTCATGTGCTCCTGTTAAAAACAGCAATGTGAGCATTAACCAGCAGCTGCGCTTGCTGTGTCTGAAGCCTGGGACTGCAGGAGTGGGAGAGGGCTTGATCCGAGCAGGTAATGGGTGCTGTGGCACTGTGTTGCCATCAGCAAACAGTGGCAGCTCTTGAAATTGCTCCTGAAGCATGGCACAGTGGGCAGGCTAGAGTGGTAGCATCCTGGCTGGAGGCAGCCATGACTGGTGAAATGGGAGCAGCAGTCACCTGGCAGCCTGGGATGAGATAGATCAGGGCGAGCTATAGAAGCTCAAAGGAGGTGGAGAGGAGAAAGCAGCTCAGGAGAAGAGCCTGTGTTATACCAAAATGCTACAGTGCAAGTTCAGAGTGCTCTCACCACTGAGTGGTAAGCGTAGAATAAAGGGATTTATTTGTTTGGGATGAACTTTGTGTGATTATCAAAAAACTGCAGCTAGCACTAAAATGCTCTGAGGAAGAAAAATTACCTAGGAAAATGTGATGTGTTATAAGATGAAAATGTAAATATTTACTGTAGTGTATAAATGATTTCTCCCTGAAGACTGCAGAATACCTTATGTTGAAGGAAGTAACTCTGATGCCAGGTTTTGACTACACATGATTTTATTTAATATTCTTTAATCCCCTAAAAATATATCCTGAGATTTCTGCCTACTGTTTTGTTGTTGCATTGTGTTAACAGTCATCCATTCTCTCATGGCCAAATGGATATGCATTGAACTGAATGGATGTGCACTGGTGCAGTGTTAGTATTGACTAGATCTGTTGAGCGTGCTGCCTGCCTAGGCATGCATAGCTTGTGTTGTAATTTGAGGTGCATTTGGACATAGCATCAGATAATTTTGAAGGCATTTATGACCCACTATACCTTCTGGTAGTGGGCTTTTGTTTGTCTTGCTTTTCAAAATGCTTAAGTCATGGTTGAATTTGGTTCTTTTAAGTTTTGCACTCTCAGGTTAGATTTGGATGTGTTTAAATGAACATAAAAGTTCTGTAGAGGAATATGTTTGAAGACCTGGTTAGTGCTATTTGTCTTAATTATAAAAGTATACCAGTACTGGAACAGAAATGCCTTCAGGAAAGGTACCTTTGGTATCTTGCTTTAAAACTCGTAGGTCTTGGAATAAAAATCTGTTGCCTCAATGTTTGATTAACTCAGATTAAGGCAAGGAAAAATATGTGCTACTTACTTGCCAGTGCTTTCCCACAAAAACAAGAGAGTAACTCAGTGTTCCTCTCAAGATCGGGTTGTGCAGAGGCTCACTAGAGGTAACTTGCAAAACTTCGAGTAAACTCCGGCGTTTGCTTATCGCTGCCCAAGTAGCACGGGGGGTGCTTGAGCTGGAACATAAGCCAGATTGTTTTACAGCTGCACTTATTTTTATGTTTATTGTTTACTTTTTGTTGTTGTATTATTCTCATGTGAATAATTTTTATATTAATATCTTATTAATTATAAAACATATGAGTGATTGATAACCCATGCTTTCATTGACTTATAAGGCTGGATATGTAGACATCTTGTTGAGTACCTTGTTGAGTAACCAATATAATGAGTTAATATATGTTGATATTCTCCTGATATTGAAAACTTTATCAGGTTTTGATGGTTTTCTTTTGGATTTTTTAGGAGATTTTTCTACCACATTAGGCATGTACCATTAGATTGCTTGCAACTATGAGAAGTTTAAGCGCAGATACTGAGGACCTGAAAGAAAGCATCTTGTCAACAAAGCAGGGGCTGTGCTAAACATGTGAAATGAAGGATACATACCCCAAGTGAGTCTTGAAGTCAAGTACTGAAAGTTTTTTTTAACTGGCTGTTCATTTCAGTAACAGTCCAGAAGCACTTGCTGGAATGGAATTAACTAGATACATATTAGAGAAAAATATTCTTTTTTCCACAAACTGATGACCTCTGACTGGAAAAACACCCATCTAAATCTGGAGCAGATGCCTGACTTCGGTACTCTGCTGCCTTTGCTGTTTGTCCTGTTGTACCCAGCACTGGCAGTTCCCGTTCTTTGTCACTTTTGGATGAACTGCATCAAATTCACAGTTCCATTTGCTTAACCAATTGTCTTCTTAATTAAATGCATATGTGTTTGAGTGCCCCTGGCTATGGCATGTGAACTGAATGGAATGAGCTGTGAAAGAAGAGTGTCATCCAGAGACTGGTAAGAGAAGTGGTGTTTCAACATGCAGATGATCACCAGTTTGATTTGACTTTCTGAGGACCAAATTCATATGTACTTACAGCATGGTCTTGTAATGCAGTATTTTTAACCAGAACAAGCACAGCCGTTGGTTTGGTTTTGGCTGGGTTTTTTTTTTTGTTTGTTTCATACCCAAAGGTATTAATATTTTCCACAGATTTTCATTTTAAATATATCATCTTTTAAAAAACGTCTGACCAGCAGTGATCATCACATAGCAATAGTCTTGTATTTGCTGATTCAAGAGTTCCTGCTTACAACATAATCACTAAGCCCCAAATACTGTCGCCATTTCAAACCAGATGGTGCTTCATACTGAATTACCTCTTACACTGATCATCACAGAAATTACAAGGAACTTGGCAAGTACTGCCTGGTATCTGGTACATGTGGGTTGCTCCTATCTCATCATACCTAAGTATTATTTAGTATTTTTCTTTATACAGTTACACTTGGAAATTTCAGACTTAAATGTTTTATACAGTAAAACCAAACTTCTATGTTGTAAATCCATGTAGCAGGTCAGCCCAAAAGAGGCAGCTATGCTGTTAATTCACTCCCTTGTTAGTGTGCTTTAATCCCCCATGTAAGCAAGCCCTTACTTAAGCTCATTTCAGTGTCATTTCCACAAGATAAGCTTGCATCCATGACCAAAATCACAGTGTAAGTAAAGCTTTAGATACTCTTACATCCACCTAAGACCAATCATACAACAATTTCTGAATTTGATCCAGTATTTTCTACCCCTACACACTGAGGGGAGCCTGCCCTTGCCCTTTCTTTTTAACCACATTTTTTTGTCTTCTGCATTGCAATCTTTATTAAGCTTACTAGCTGGAAAACAGAAACAGATGGCTCTAATTATCTGGACATCATTTTGTCACTAAAAATTGAATTACAAAAGCTTTCATAGAGTAACTTTCCTCATCTGTTAAGTTTTCCATCTTTATTTTGGGAGAAATAGACCAAGTTTATTTTTATATCTGATGCCTGCATCCTTTGCCAGCTAGTTGAGGGACAGCTGTTAATTGTTTATTCTCTATTTGCCTGCAGATCTCTTAGTTTCCCTGACAGGAAAGCCCTCCAAGCTGTCATGTAGGTGACAGCATTTTGATGTTGTAGTAACATCACATATAAGGGTAAAGCCACACCATGATTTATGTGAGTTGTCAGATCCAGCATCTTACAGAGCCAAAACTCAAGTGACTGCAGCATTAATTTAAAAGGAGCCAAACAAAGTGAGTACAGAATAGGCAAGGATGCCAGAAGCTGGCCCTGCTGCAATTACTGGCACCTTCATGGGCTGCTTGTTTACGTTTGCGTTTTTGAGTGAAACAGTATAAATTCTCTTTGATAAAATAAATAATTTAGTTAAACTAGTGGAAATTTTCTAAATAAAACAGGCTAAACAGGTACAAATAGCTTCAGGCTAATCAAAGTTGAGGTTTTCTACTGAAATATATATATGTACACACGCATAGATGTGCACATTTATCTTCTTAGATCCAAATTACAGTGTTACAAATGGTTTTCTGTCTTTATCAGATTGCCACATTTCATGCAGCTGGATGCTTGCCATGTCCTGCTGTCTCAGGGTAACACCAACAGAGTGAATAAGTAGCTGTCTTTTCATTCAGATCTTAAAGTTGTTCTTACTACTATTAATATTACAGCAAAAGTGAATGGTATTTTATGGACTCCTCTGAAGGCAAGATCCCTTCTTCAAAGCCTCTGTAATCTTAACATTCCTCACTTTAGCTTCTTGCTGACATTGCAGGCTCTGTGTAGCACCGAGTATTTACTGCCTTCCAAATTCCACTCTGTAAGCATAAGTAGTTTATGTTTCATCCAATATCACCAGCAAACTGTAATCTGAATTTACAAATGTGTCACTTGAGGCATTTTCAGCTTTTGACATAGTTCATCACCCGTAACTGAATGAACGAAGCCAAAAATATCCAAGTCAGCCTCTTTTCAACGGGGACAGATAAGGCGAGACACCTTTGGGTGTGAAATTCATAGTGCGTTTCTGAAATGAGTTTCTGCAACAGTGAGTATCCATATGGTAAAGTAAAGCGTACAACAGGAAAGTACTACTTGCCCTGAATTAGATCTGTGTAATACTCCTATATAATAACCCTCTATATAGAACAATATAGAGGTATTTAGATGTAAATCCTGAGCATACCTAACAGATAAGCTAGAAAGGAAGAAAGGAAAAAGGGTCCTTTCCATTTCTTCTCAGTTTAGCCTCTTTGGTATGCATTGCCAGAAATGAGGCAGGGTTCTGATTTCGTGCACACATACTGGTCAGATTACATTTGAGGGAAAAGGAAAGGAGTTTAACATGGTTAATTTCTGTGCCCAGGCAGTCCTGCTCTGAAAGCACAGCACAGCCTGTGCTTGGTGCCACTAAATGGCTACAGTGGCATTTCCTTGCAGCATCTCCCTGAGAACTGCCCACTCTGACACTACCTTTTGCACCTTTTTCAAGGGTAAATGCTACACAGGGTGACATTTTTTCTTGCTGCCTAATTGCTGGGAACAGCAGTGGCAGCCTCCTGGTGCAGCCGGCATCAGCAGACACTCACCTTTTTTTCTTTCTACTTCTAATGTGATGTTAAAACTTTGGTGAAGTGTCATGTTGGTGGTAGCCATCCTATGATGGCTAGAGCCCATCAGACTGATGAGAAGGCTTGAAGGCAGCTTTCTGCTTTGAAGACATAGCTTTTGTACCATTTTCTACATCTTTTCAGTCCCGGGAGCTTTTCTGTCAGTGTTTCTGCTCCAGACCCACTGTTCTGCAGATGCTTGGGCTGTGTTATGCATCTTACCCAGCGCTCCCTATCTCTGAACACAACCAGCCCTGGGGAGCACCCCCAGTGGGATTGTACAGCTGAGAGGATAATGTCCAAAGCTAGTACTGTTGTACAAGGAGGGAGCTGTAATTTGTGCACTTCATAGATAAGCGAGGAAAAACAGGAGGCAGAAAGGAGAAGCAGCAGTATGGGAGGTTAGGAGCTAGCAGCAGGGAAAAAGAAAGGCTATTCTCACTATTTTCAAATGACTGCTTGAATACTACCAATGGGGTGATAATTATCATCTTGAACCTGTTCTGTCACCTAGCTCCTCTCTCACAGACCAAAATCAGTTTTGTCTGACACTTGGCACATCATTGAGCTGCACACCAGCAAAATGTGGTGATGCGAAGCAGGTCCTTAGCTGTGACAAGTTGCCTGTGTGAGCGCTCTGCATGGCTTAGCTGCTTTTAACTTGATCAATAAGCATCTCCATCAGGCAATTCGGACTCTTCTTGTTGATAGTGCTAATGAGAGCTGAGTGGATTAGCTGTAAGATGCCCTTCTGCTGAGTTTAGCCAGTGATAAATCTAAATTGTTTAAAAAGAAAAGTAGAGAGTTAGTGGGGTTTTATTCATGTGCTGGAGATAAAGGACAGTGAAAGAGGTGTCAAGACTATTTAATGTATTTGTGCTTACACAGGCAATGCTACATTGCTGTTTGACCTCTGGTCTGCTGTCTTTTCTATGGGGAATTCCCAGGTTTTGCAGCACTATAAATCAGTGTGCAGGGAGTTTGGACCAGAGGGCTTAATGTTTGTTAAGAGTGGGATTTGGTATCAGTATACCTAATAATACCGAACTCTGAAAGGCAGTTCCTTGTTGAACTGAAGTTTGTGTTGTCAGCTAGCTCTGAGCCCTCAAAGTGCAGCAGTTACCACAAGTGAGTTTTATGCTAATACATCTTTGCCCTTTTCACATCATTGTCATAACTTCCTTAGTATTTTTCCCAGTCTGTTTCCGCTGTTGTGTTTTTTTATATATGTACTGTTAAAGTAATGAAAGCTACTAGAGGAAACTTGATGGTAGGGGCTGTAAAAGGAACTCAGAGGTGTGTATTTGATTTGCATGAACTGGGGAAGCTAATGCTCTGCCTCGCTTCAACAGGGTGAGCGCATGTCTCCTGGAATAAGTATCCTGAATGGGCTAAGCTTTCCTTTTCCTCTGTTTTCCGCTCAGGGCTTCAACATGGGCACCCAGCCACACACTGTGACCAAGGCAGAGATCCCCGACTATGTTCTTTACACCGTAGGAACATGTGTACTCATTATTGGCTCCATTGGCATCATCGGAAACCTTCTAGTTCTCTATGCATTTTACAGGTACAAAAATTCCTTTTACAGTTCATCTGACTGGCTTTAAGGTTCACATCTGAATATGTGTGCAGATGTTCTGCATTGGTTCCCTCTTGGATTAAATCTTCAAGCAATAGTTTATTGCACCAAATAGAGGGGAAAGACAACCCCCTGCCATACACGTCCACACACACCACTGATAACCTCAGTGTACATTCCTCATGTTTTAAGGAATAAAAAAAAAGATGAGAAAATAAATACCTTATTCCATAAACTATTTCAACTTCAAGTTTAAAGATGAGTTTAACACTTTTAGTGATAGAAACCACAGTTTCCTAGTTACAGACTTCTTCACACACCCTGTAGAATGTGCAGAAATACTTGACTACACCTGATGCTCCTGGAAGGACCAGACATCCTGGAAGGACCAAGAAAACAATGTGCTACATGAGATGAACTCATGCCACCAATGTGTTCCCTGCTTCAGGCAGATCATAGGATTTCTGTCAGTTTGTTTGCTCACTTGGCTTGTGACAGTGTAATAGACAGCCAAAACTACTGCAGCTGCAGTATGCAAAAATCTCATGGAAAAAAAAAATAGACACCTTCTGTCTTACACTGTGATGCTGGCTTTCAAAATCCTCCTTTCTCACTGCTTACTGTCATCATACATGTTTTATGCAGAGGGGGCTTACAGTGCTAGAAACACTGGTGGGGTTATGAACCAAGCATTGGTTTCTTATTCTTAAATGTTTATGACAAATAGTTTAGTTATTTTGAACAACTGGCTTTTAATTTGAAGTAGAGAAGAAATGGGATTCCCTGCAAGGGTAGATACATTATGATTTTTGAAATGCAATGCAAGCTCTCTGTTTTTCTTGAAATTTCTTTGTTTAGCTGCTGTAATAAAAGCATTAAATTGTCAAAGGAGTAAAATCTCCATAGGCAGATGAGCGCCTGCAAAGGTGTGAACTCCCTCGCCCAGTTGATGCAGGCAGTTATGAGACCCAAGGTTTTGTTAGAATTGCAGCAGCATTGAGATGGCTTTTTCAATTTCTTTTTCAGTATTACTTTATCAGCGTGAGGAAAGAAATTCATGTTATCTGCAAATACTGGTATTTTAAAGCACATCAGAAAGGCCTCAGTTGTTCAACTTTCTACACTAAAGGAGGTGTTTGAGGGAGAAGAAACAAGTCTTGAAAATTACTGCGTGTAGTTTGCAAGAATAAAGTTATTTATATATCCTGCTTCTTCCCTATATCTCACAGAGTGTGCCAAGTTACCTCTTTTTGCATTATATGTACCTAACTCTGTGAAAAGCCCTGAATTCACACACTAGGTATCAGAGTGTTTTACTTCACCATGCAACTAATACAGAGGTTGACACTGAGGGACTACTAGTTCACTGTTGCGCCTTCTCAGTATATCCTTCAAAAGTGACAGTCTTCAGGTAGATTTGGGTGTCATTAACTCACAGATTAACTTAACTTTCCTAGTAGAACATAATATTTGATCAAAGCAACAAGGGCATATTCAACCAAATAACCCCAAGTAAAAGTGAGAGGTTCTTTATTATGCTACCAGTATCTTTATTCCTCTTGGCCACAGCCAAGGGTAACCTTGAATACCAGCAGAAAGTTTCCAAGGAGGTTGTGACTCGAGATATCCCTATCAAGTGAGACTACATGAAGTGGTGAGATGTGGGGAAAAAAACCTGACAGTGATGTTTGTTTTCTTCGGATAAATTTTGCTTGCAGACTGGCTGCTGCTTTCGCACTCTTTGTTCTGGAATTCAATGTTGCCTGCCCATCTGCAGCGGAGAGCTTTTGTTCTCCCTTACAAGATGTATATGAGAAGTATTTATTTCAAATCTCTGTGCATGCTTTGCTTGTGCCTTAGCACTTTGCAAAGGGTCATTTAATCAGTGGTAATATGGTGATTCTTGAGATCAGCAGCTTTTAAAAATTCACCTAGAGGAGGTTCTTTGGCTCTGTAACTGCTTCAGATCCTGGTCTTGTGTAGTGCCAGACATTCACAGTATTACTGCACTTATAGGGAAGTGCTCTTGTCCTGAATAAATTCATATATTTCAAGATAGCTAGAATTCTTCTAATTTTCAGGTGGAAACAACCTATTTTATCCCACCTGCTTTTGTCACTCATCATTTTGAAATAACTACATCTGTGGCTGCAGTAATTGCTTAATGATTAGCAATTGACTGCCTGTAAGTAACCACTGGATAGTATTTGTTCATGCTAGTAAGCCAAGTTATAAAGTTAACTGTTCACTTTGTTGATTTAAAATCATGTTATTTCTCATGTTTTTAAGCAACAAGAAGCTGAGGACGCCCCAAAACTACTTTATAATGAATTTGGCTGTGAGTGACTTCCTGATGTCAGCTTCTCAGGCACCCATGTGCTTTGTCAACAGCTTGCATAGAGAGTGGATGCTTGGAGATATAGGTACTTTTCAACACTAATTTGTTTCTCACCAGCTCTATACTGTTTGCAGCCTATTTTAGTCGTAACAAACTTGGCTTGTGCTGCGGAGACAGCAACACAAGACTCTTGAGTGACATCAGTCAGCATGATAGCATGTGTTTTGTGTGTTATATATGTCATTCTTTGATCTTACTTATTTTGGAAAGAAAGAAATCAAGATCAACATGTTATCTTCTTACCCTTTAGCTCGTAAGGGCAGACGAAATGGCTGTAGATGGGTCGAAAAGTTCTGTTAAGTTGTAATTATTTTTTATTCTGTATTAGTTAAGAGGGGGTTATTTTTATTTAGAAATATGTGCCAATATCCATTAGCATGCTTCTAGGAATCTCACATTTAATTAAGAGATTTAAATAACAAGTCAGTCGAGGACTCCGCAAATTCAAGCTCCTTTCTTTCCAGCTGTAAAAGAGCAAAAGCGATGCATGCTCAAATTATAGTTGAAATGGGAGTATAGCAAGTTCTCTAGAAGGCTCAATGCTCTGCTTGGTCCTGCTGATCACATCATTGGGTGAAAATTTGCACCAAATAGTGGTTGTGTATTGGTGGAGCAAGCCCAGAGATCACGTATTATTTAGCAGCACAGAAGGGACTCTTTTTCAGTTTAAGGATGTTTTTAGTTCTGTTCATGCCCTTAGATAAAATCAGTGTAAATTATCATGCTGCCACAAAGTGAAGCAATTGATTTGGGTTGAGTGGCATTTGGCCCTTTACTGCAGGTTACTTATAAAAACTTTAGAAGAAGTCTGCTTTAAGGTTGAATCTGGTGTTTTGACTGCCTCCTATTAGCAGTGGGCTATTGTCCATATCCACATGGGCTGACACAAGATCTCAAAAAATCAATGATCATTTGACACAGATTTCTGAATCAAATTAGGGGCAGTCTAACTCTGTAAGATTTCATCTGCTAGTGCAATGCCTGAATGCAAAAAAGGAGAAAAAACCCTGCTTCATATAAAAACTGACAGGTTTTTTAAAAGTGCTACAGCTGGTCTTTTAACCATCAAATTTAAACCACTTTGACATTTTTAAGCCATATAAACCAAAGCCATTGTTTTAAACACTCATCTGTCATTAGTAGACAGATGTCTGCTGCAGCCTGTTAAGATCAATATACTGGGCAACAATCCAGGAAAATGTAACTTTAATTAGATTGGATTTTATTTGAGGCAGTTTTCCATTGACAAAAGGTTCCTAGTTGCAGCCCACAGGGGAGAGTAGGACTTGTTAAATGCATATATTTGTATTTTATTAATATTTGTGGTTTTTCTAATGAGCTTTTAATAACCATGAAATCTTGAAACTTAGAAAATCCTTTTAATGGGAAAGAAGTACTGAGCCAGGAAAAAAATGGGAGCTTTTCATGTCAGACTCTGAGAGAAAACATACATCTGTTTTAAAAAAATCCCTGACATTGCCATTTTCTACTTCAGGCTGTGACTTGTACGCTTTCTGTGGGGCACTTTTCGGAATAACCTCAATGATGACTTTATTAGCTATTTCTGTTGACCGCTACCTTGTGATCACTAAGCCCCTGCAATCCATACAGTGGAGCTCAAAGAAGCGCACCATGCAGATCATCGCTGTCGTGTGGCTGTACTCACTGGCATGGAGTGTGGCTCCGCTCCTCGGGTGGAGTATGTTGTCCGCTTTCTCTCTCTTCTAGTATTCCTTATGTAGCCTCTTTTAGCCTTGCTTGGGGTACAAAACTGTGAGGTTTTAATAAGTTCTTGGGAGGATGCCTAGCCACTGCCTCATGGTTTGTTGTCGTACCATGTATCTGTGTATGTTGCAGAGCAGATACCCTTTTCCCCTTTCCCCAAGTTGTATTTCAAGCAGAACATACTGCAGATGAAGTCTTAGGTATATATGAGAGTCTGGCAGTCAGAACCTCCTCTCCACACATGCACTCACATTCTCAGATCACACGTATAATATGGCCAGCCTAGCTCTTGAAAACTATGTATATAGTACAGGGTTTAAGTGCTCAGTTGTTGGATCAGCAACTGTGCAAGCTTTGGGTGTATGTGTGGATAACGTATTCCATGTGTTTCATAGGTTCCTATGTGCCTGAGGGCTTGATGATATCCTGTACATGGGACTATGTAACCTACTCCCCTGCAAACAGAAGTTACACCATGATTTTATGTTGCTGCGTGTTTTTTATTCCCCTGATAATAATATTCCATTGTTATTTATCTATGTTCCTGGCCATAAGACGTACTGGCAGGTAAGCAATGTAGCTGAAATAAGTAAATTTCCCTTTTCTTGTTTTAGAAGACTTTCTCAATTTCTTTAGCTGCAGAAAAATCTGAATCAAAAATTAATCCTAACTGAAACTGGAAATCAAATGGTAGATCATTAACAGCTGTGACTAGACAAATATTTTTATTAATGTAAAAGCTGGAATGGATGCGTGTATTTTGGCATAGGGGAAGAAGTCTCTGGTGTTTCTAATCTTATCACAATGTGCGGTAGTTAATAATACATCAGATAATTTGATAGTTTGGATTATTTTTATTTCAGATTTGCAATACAAGGAACATGGTCCTTGTGCATTCCAGCACAGTTTTCAGCATGTAACAATGGGGGCAAGATCTGCCTTGAGCTGCTCTGTAAACATAGCATTCCTCATACCTTCTGTCAGTTTTATTTAAGGCAGGCATCCCAGAAAACCTTGTGATTCACTCAAGCCTCACAACTGTTCCCACAATATCTGACTGTACTTGTTAGGACACTTTCTTTTTTCTTTCCCAAATTCTTGGTCTAGATTTGAAATAAAAAAATCATCAGTTTTAGATCTGTAAAGTAACTTCATTCTGTTAGTTATTTCCCTCTTAATAAGCACATGACTTGTCTCTGGTCTGATCCAGTACCAGGTGGGGTTGCGAGTCCTTCCCACTGCTTTCAGCATCACCAGCTCTGATGGCTTTCCTGTGGGCCTATGCACTTTTTGAAGTCATTTGGCCTCATAAGTCTACATTCCGTTTTAGCAAACATGTTTAGCTATATGCCTAAATTCAGCTTCTTACTGAACTTTATATTTTGTCCTCAGTCTTGGCTTTTAAGAATGAATCTTAAGAACAATGGTGTCTTGTACACCCGTGAAGCGCAATGGCCACAGGATTTTTCTGTGCCTTTTGCTCACTAATACAGTACACTCATTTTATGAGTATGTTCACAGTGCAAGAGGAAGCAGTTTGTTACCCTGCTGGCTAATAATCACTGACATATATCTTCATCAACAACACTGATATGTAAAAATTGTTAGCTCTATGCTAAACCATATGAAACAATTTTTCTAATAAAGGGGGAGGGGGATGTTTGTCAGATATGAGAAGAAAATTTGATGGGATCTTTTCTGGCAAAAATATTGGACTGCCTGTTGTATTCCCCTCTGAAAATACTGTTCTTCAGTGAATGAATCTTCAGGGAATGCCTCCGTAAGTGTTTGGGGCCAGGTTCCTCAGACTAGTCAGGCTATTCTAGCACATATTACCTCATGAGCTGAATTTCTGCAAGCCGTTACTCCCTTGAAAAGGAGTAAGCCAAAAGATTTGATTTTTGCATCCAGCTATGCCTTTGCTTGCTCCACTTCTGAGAGCAATGAAGGGAAAGGGGTGCCAATTTCTTTACCCTCCCAAACTGAAACCCTCCTTGCAATAGGATAAGGACTCGGCAGTCCTGTGCTGTTGTCCCAGGGGTTCTTCTGGCTCAGTTCCACACACAAACAAAGCTCAGACAGAATGCCTGGGACCATTTCACTACATGAATTACCAGAGTTTTTAAATATCAGAGGACAAGAGAAGAGGTAGAGGAGGAAAAGATGAAATCTGCTTCACTTTGCGTATTGCTGAGATCATATTAGAGATGTTGCACCTCAGTTTTTTACCCTCCTGCTGATGTATTTGTATTCTTTTTCCCTTACAGGGATGTTCAAAAGCTGGGGTCCTGCAGCCGGAAATCCTACCTCTCTCAATCCATGAAGAATGAATGGAAACTGGCAAAAATTGCTTTTGTGGTCATCATTGTGTTTGTCTTGTCCTGGTCTCCATATGCTTGTGTCACCTTGATTGCCTGGGCAGGGTAAGTGGAAACATCATCCAAAGAGCATGGGTTATTCTGAAATATAAATTTGGTTACTACTGTACCCACAAGAAGCAGATCTCCCTTTGAAAGGCTTTTAAATAGTTATTAGATTAAAGGTGATATTGCATTCTTCACTACATTCTTGTGGATAAAGCTAAAAAAGGGACTATTTTTCTTTGTATTTTAAAACTATTATGACTTTCTAGCTGCATTTTGGTATACATTGTTTCCTCTCCCCCACAATACTTTCTTTGTATGAATTGGAGGAGTTACCTCTTTTCTCTTCTAATACCTGTTCTCTCAAGAAGCTTCCTCCATACACTGCTGCCTCTGACAAAGGGCAGAAGATAAGTTATATTCTCTCATATTCATCCCTGAGCTCCCATCTTCCTCCAGCTGCTCTCTGCTGCAAAGGACATGTTTCCTTGCCAGTGCACATTCTTGATTTTAAGGTCAGGTTGGAAGGGGTTTTGAGCAACCTTGTCTACTGAAAGATGTCCCTGCTCATGGCAGAGAGGTTGGAACTGGATGATCCTTAAAGGTCCCTTCTAACCCAAACTATTTTGTGATTCTGTATTAATTGTAATTATCCAGTACTGACACTGATCAGACATGACTGACTGTGGGTTAAGAAGTAAATATTGGTTTCAAATCACTTCTAGTCCTCTCTTCCTTCTGCAGTGTTTGCAGCTAAGTCATTGACAACCATTGCTGCGCAGGACAGATGTTGTTGCTGAAAGACTTTTAGGTTTGATTCTGTTTTCTTTTTTTTATTGCCATTCCCTTTCCTAGATGGCCACAATGGGCTTGATTTAGCGTGTTGTTGTTTCTTTTTTTATTTTATTTTACTTTTTTTTTTTCTGGTGTAGAAACAGGGAAAGTGATTCTGTGTGTTCCTGGTTACTCTCAAATAGATAACTAATTACTTGCAAGTCTTCCATCTTCTCCAAATAAATGAAGTATGTGCTGTCAGATGCAAGCCTTTCATCTGAGCAAGGAATGCATGTGAATGAAATAACATTTCGTACACAGCACAAAAATGCTCAAAAAGAGTAATAAATATGTTTTAATAATTTTGTATCAATCCATGGCATAGCTGTGTCTAATGTTTTTGCTTTGTTTTAGTCGAGCCAACACCCTAACACCATACTCCAAATCTGTGCCAGCAGTTATTGCCAAAGCTTCTGCAATCTACAATCCCATCATATATGCAATAATTCACCCAAGATACAGGTACAGTACACATATAGTTATGTCTATAACTGTACATACAATTGTGGTTTTTACAATGAATGAACTACACTCATTCCTTCACCCTTATCCCATGTAGTGTGCGCTCCTGCCCTGATCACCCCATGATGGGATCCAGAAAATTAGAGCCTTCACCGTATCCATCTGGTACAGAGCAAGCCATATAGCACATGGAGCTCCAGATGTGGCCTCAGGGGTGGTCAACAGGGGAGAACAGTCCCTGTCTTCACCTTTGTTCCCCCTCACAAACCTGTTTTGTCTTGTGGAGCTGCACAACCTGTGACTGACATGAGCTGATACTCAGGGTCATCTTTTGTCATATCAGGGACAGCCGCAGTAGGTTTCTCCAGATAATAGGCCCCAACCACCAGGGTTCAAAAATCCCATCATCACCAATTTAAGAAGCTATATATGCATATGTTCAAGGTTTGGTTTTCTGAAGCACTTAAGTTATTCTCTTTATGCCAACTTCAGTACAAATCTGAATAAGTTGTTGGTCTTTGGGAGAAGCTCTGTAAGAAGCAAACAGCATTTTCATAGCAGTTCTGTGCAAAGCAAGAGCCATCAGAAGCTGGTAATCCAGGTAAAGCTCCATACAAATGAGCAAGTTTTCCAAATATACTGAAAATACTGCTTTTTCATTATCAGGCTTGCTAACTTTGGTCAAGTATTTGCCTTTGAAAAACAAAGCAGACATTTCTGAAATACTCTGTGGAAAGAAGTATCTACTGAAGGCTGTTTTCATATTTGTTTAATTTAGCTGTTTCAGGGAAAAAAATCTCAATTCTTGGCTCTTTCAAAAGTTAGCTTTGACTTAAAAAAGAAGTTTTGCACTATGCTAATGGGGTTCAATGGGAAAAATGTTGATCACTTCTCTGAAATGCCTGAATGGATTTTGCAGACATAAAATATTTCTGACCTTATGCCTTCATAAACAAATTAGACTATAATTCTACTTATTATTACAGAGATCAATTACTGTGTATTTTAAAACAGAACACTGTCAACCCAGCACAGTTTCACTAACAAATATTCAAGCACTATTCAGTCTCAATAAGCTGCATGGGTAGCTAACTTTTCTTGCCTTTTTAGTTCCTTCTCAAGCCTCTGACAGCCAGTGAATGAGTTTCTGAGCTGAAAGCTATACATTCTGCTTTTTATCCAGGTTCTCTGACTGCAGCAAGGTAAGGGATAGAGAGTATGAAGATAACTTGTTCCCACAGAGTAGATGATTAGAAAGGTAATGATAAATTGTAGAAAGATTTCCATACTGTCTCTTTGATGGGGAATCTGCAGAAACAGGTGAATAGAATGATAATTTAATATACCATAACAGACGATTCTCTAAAGAATTAAAAACCTTTCCCTTTGCAGAAGAAGGTCCATTATAATCTCCTTTAGTAACTTCTCTAGAGCATCCAAATTGGTCTCCAGAGACCAGATCAGCCTTCCCTGACATTTAAGGAAAGCATGAGAAGGAGGCACGTTGCATTTCAGAAAGGTCACCAGCTCTTTGTGCAAGTTGGGACCTGCAGGCATGCAGAGTATGGACACATCTAAAATGATTATGTTTTCAGTCATGTGGTCCTAGAAGGGGTTACAAAGGACTTAACAAAGTATTTTTGCAAGGGAATAAGCTGGTGTGGTGTTCTTTTGAATGGTTTCAAACAAGGGCAAACTTACCTTGCACTTCCCAGACACTATGCAAGCTAAAACTGCTTTTTTGTAGTCGACTTTTTATTTACACATGTCCTGCCAGCTTCAGCTGAGAAACGTGTTCAGGTCCTGGCAAAGTGAGTCACTTCCGTTAAAACTTCTAAAATACTTGGTTTTCAAAAATCTGGCAAAATTAGGGGGTTTTAGAGGTTGTTTCTGAGGGGTTTGGTTGGTTGGTTGATGTAAGGAAAGAGATACAACTCCATTGCGTTCTCAGCCCAATCTCCAGCATTAGGTGGGCTCCTAAATGGTTTTTCTTTTCTACCTTTATAACTCACAGCAGTGTACTCTGAAGAAGCTGTACCTCACACATGAGATACAGCTCAGAGCTTGCACCTTCCAGAGCTGTACATAATGTGTTTTTGAAACACTGGCAGTGCAAAATACAAGCATTTTGCTTTTGCTGTAATAAGGAGCTGCTATTCAGCATATCTGTAGATTTTTCTGCAAGTCTTTCAAAACATATCTTCCACAAAGGGACGCTGCATTAAAAGTGTGGATGAAGCATGGGTATGCCACCGTGGTAAACGTAATAAACGTACAAATGCCTCTTGATAAATGTACAAATGCCACTAGATGGCAGGGTTATTCGTTGGTATGGGGTTTGTTTCACCCAGGAAGCAGAAAAGCTGCTAAGTTATATTGCCCGAGAACTAGGATTTCGGAGCTGGAAACTGAGTTTGTTGTTTTGAATGTCTGATAAATGGCAGTGCAGTTGTAAGAACAGTTAAAGGTTCTCAGAAGGCTGATGGAAATACACCCAGAAATGGTGAAAACACGTATAATGTTTGAAAATGCCTGTTATCGTAACTAACATCATTTTACATGCTCCAAAACCCTGAACTTATCTTAGTTTCTGAAGGATCCAGAGAATTTTAATTTAGAACAGAAGAAAGACTAGTCTCTGATGGCTTGCAGAATTTGAATGAGAAGTTTTGCATGGCTGGCTGACCCATTTTGAACATGGTATTATTTTTTCTGATCCAAAACTATTATTTTGAGTGATTCCTTATATTATTTCTGCAAGGTCAAGTGAGTGTTTTCAAAGCAGATACCATACAGCAAACTACTTCAATTAGTCTGTTTCCTACCACCAGCATTGGCTTTTCCAAGTAAAGCTAAAAAAGGCTGGAGTCCACAAGAAGACTTCAGGCACTCTCTTAAAAAGTGGTTTGTTTTACTGTTTCCCTGCTTCCTATTTTGTATTTCTAAACATATCAACAAGAGAAGTGTTTATGGAGTTCTTGTGAAGGCTTTTCATAGATCTGGGAGTATTCCAATCAGGAAAAGCAGTAATGTCGGGTCCCTTGTGATCAATTAAATGTGCAGTTTTAAATCTGAAAAAGCAGCTACAGTACACCAGCAACTCAGCTAGTGACAATATGTTGGCAGGACCAATTTTGCTTAAACAGTAAATAATGAATATGTATATAGAGATCAGGGTTTCTGGGTAATTTCCAACTCTTCTAATAATTCATGTTATGAGTTGAAAGTAATTTATTCGATGATGAATAAATGGGCTAGTTTGTTCAGGCCAAAGACTTAAGGATTTGGGCAAGGGATGAATTACCATTTTGCACTGGTACTACTAAAACAAATAAAATCTGTGTTATTTTCCAAATCTTTCTAGAAGGAGGCATCTAGAAATCAGGACCTAAAGAATTCAGATATGGCCCAAACCAAAGATGTACAGCTACAACAGCGAGGGGCTTTTTTTCACTTGTTATGTACCCCTGCCGACCCCCTCCCCACCAGGATAAGGAAGAAAAATACTTCTCTCCCAATAACTATCACTAGAAATAACAAATATGAGTAAGTAAGGAAATGTGTACAGATTTTTAATTCAGGAAATGCTGTTTTGTGTGGGAATAAAGTTTTTACACCTTAAACAATCTGTATGGGAGAGAAGGTCACTTGGCTGTGTTAGTCATTTCAGAAACTTCCTTAGATTTTGGAAGTTTTAGGTTTTGTAGTCATTTGTTCATAGCAAGCAGGGAAATTCTGCAACTTTGTGTTTCCAATTTGCTCCCAACGGAAGCACAATTATACAAAAATTATTTGTTCAAAACTGCTCCATCATAAATAACTGAATAATCATAAATATTTTTTATTTATATTATTTTATCAAAAATGTGTTTGCAATTTCTACATATTTCAGTTTGGCTTACTTTTATTTCAAAGAATTATAAAGATATCATGAAATAAGCAACTCAGTTTATACCTACTTTGTACTTCACACATACAGTATTAAAACACCTTTCAAAACCTGTTATTTCATTCCAGCCCACAAAATGTCCCTCAACAGTCTTCCCAAATATTAGTAAAATTGAAACTCTGCTCCTTGAAGACATCAATAATGTTCTTATGTTGTCCTTGAAAATTCACCTTTAGATATACATTTCCTGAACCTTCAGAGTGAGAAGGTCTCTGCATGAAATCCTTCTTAATAAACAGGATGGTATGTTTTACATGGACTTGAAGTGCTTGAATACTTTACATCCCAGGTAGGCTGTGGCAGACATCAAAAGTTACAGCTATGTCTGGGGAGGTCTTATACCAAAGGCAGTGCTCTGGCTCGCATCACTCTGCATCACAGTCCTTGGTGGCAGCAAAAAGCAAGGCCAGATGGCATTGCACAAGGGAGGCTTTTGGGCTCTTCTGCACCATATGGGACCAGGGATGGGGTCAGGAGAAATAAACTAATATCATAACTGAGATTATTATTTAATGAATAAGGAAGGTTTAAAATTCTTTGGGGTCTAGATCATCCTTCTCCCCTGTGCTTATACGGAGTGTTAATTCCTAATAGGACTTGCCATGATACAAATAAAAACCAATATCTCATTCTTCTCGCCCTTTCCCCCTTAATTTCTTCCCCTTGTCCTATGCCTTTGCACAGTGAAGAACTTCATACCAGCTAACCTGAAAGTTTTCTGGACTAACCCTGTAATTAAATCAGAAGCAACCATATTCTTCAATATATTTTCAACTTTTATTACTTATCCATGCAGCTCTTCCATACGTGTTTTGACCTGAGGCCCAGAAGCCACCTGCTATTTTCCTTTCAGCCTGTTAAGTAGTTTCCACTAGATATACCACGCTTTTTCCATGTAGTCTTTAAGACCTCCTCAGTCACAACAGAAGCTGTGCGGAGGTTATGGAAAAAGACAGTACTTTCACCACGTGACTTTCAAAGCCATGTCGTCAATGTGCCATCTGTTTTGTTTCTTGTCCTATTTTCCTTCAGAAAAACCATCCACAATGCTGTTCCCTGCTTGAGGTTCCTAATACGAATATCGAAGAATGACCTTCTGAGAGGCTCCATAAATGAGTCATCATTCAGGACCTCTCTCTCCAGCCATCAGTCTCTTGCTGGCAGGACCAAGAGCACTTGTGTTTCATTAGTTTCCACTGGAGAAGCTGTAAGTCTTTTCTTGTTTCCATGAAGGAAAGTGAGTATAATGTTTCTCCGACTCCCAAAATAAGTGACTCTACAAATATATATTCAAAATTAGAGAATGGAAAAGGGGGGAGGGAGAGGCAGCACATCTGCATGGTTCAGATGCTTACTGGGACCATGGATGTTCCAATTAAGCCTTTAATATTTAAAAGAGCCATTATCAGGCATGCCCCATGTCACCAGCCACTTCCTATAATTCAGTATCTGAGGAGGCTGGAGGAGGGGAAAACAGTCTGTCTTTCAAAGTTTTCAAACCTATCCAAAACATGTCTTACTAGTTTAAAGGAAGTCCATTCACTGCAGGACAGAAAATCTTTTGATTTGTTTCCCTGGATTTTAACCGTGAGGAGTAGAAGACTCCTGCCGCCTAGGGCAAGGTGGGATGTTTTGTAAGGCTGGTGATTTGGGCAGTTAGAAATAAAAGGAGCGCCTTCATAGCCCCTCTTGGTATGACTTTCCCTGCCCCTATAAGCCACAAGAAACCAACCTTGCCCTCAGAGGTGCTGGGAAGGTGGCTCTGGGGAGAAGTGGCTGCCATGGCTGGGGCTGGGCTGCGGCTCACCCTCACAGGGATCAGCATTGCTCCACAGTCAGCTTGGGTGTAAGAAACCTCCCAGAGCAATGGCTGTAGTCAGTAACCTTTCACAAAGGTGACAGACTCTTGGCTCTTGGCTCTCCCCTTGAGCCAGGTGGCAGTGGTCTGAGTGAGGATGGGGCTCTGTTATTTGCATGCTTTCAGGGTGCTGCTGCTGAGAGTCTGGCCATGGAGCTGCGTTTCGGTGAGACCGTAATGACTGAGTATTTTCAGGAAGGCTGAGGTCCTTGATGTAGAAATGGACTACCATGAAAGTGCACCAGTCTCAGACAAGATAATTTAGCTTTGAATTTTCTGCTGGAGAATGGAAGTTCCTCTCAGGTAGCAGCACTGGGGAGGTTTCTGAACTTGTTCATAGCAGACAGACTGTAAAGCAGATGCACTTGAGCAAAAAATGCAGTGTTCACTGGGAAATCAAGCAGTTCCAGCCAATGCGAGCACTATGCCGAGCGTGCTGACATGAAACTCAGGCCTCCTAGCTGAGAAATCCAAAAACAGAATTAAAAAACCCCCTCAAACCTAACAACAAATGAAAAAAACTACTTTAAGTGCCTGAGGGGAAGGCTCACTGCCTGAGACCTGATGAATCAAAATCTATCCCATTATGAAAGTCAGGTTACTTTGCAGTCCCTGCTGGTGCTTCCTCTCTTGCACATTAACCATACAGCTGTATCAGGTAGACTCCCAGTTAAAGTAACTAACTGTGCTTTACTGAGTAGCCTCAGCCATACAGCTTGTGAAGTTGTGAACCATTTGGGGGCAAGGATCCTCCTCCACTTTGTGACTGTATGTCACGTATCACAGCAACCTTCCTAGCTGTCACTAAACAGCCTATGGATTACTGCATTACAGACAGGTATAATGATGATTAAACATTATGAAATTACTTAAATGGGGTGTGTTTTGCCATTCAAAATTAAAAGGTGTTTAAATACCATGCAGTGGATAAGCTAGTTCTCAGAAGAGACCTTGTCTAGAAGTGACAAGCTTTTTCTGTAGTGTTTCATAAAATGCATCTATCATAACATTTCTTTTAAATTTAAACAATATAAGGAAGTGTGAAAGGCCTTTCGCAGCCCAGGCAAAGCCTTTTTTAGAGTACTGTTTTTCATCTTTGAGCCAAAGTGATCTTCAAGTCTGATGAGACTCCTGTGGAGTGTGACGCTACTGTACTGCACAGCACAAGGATCCCCAAGTCATAGAATAGTTTGGGCTGGAAGAGACCTTCAAAGGTCATCTAGCCCAAACCCCCTGCAATGAGCAGGGACATCTTCAATTAGATCAGGTTGCCCAGAACTACGTCCAGCCTGGCCTTGATTTGCTTGCCTAGGCTCTCATAGTCTTCAAGGCATGGGAAGCGCTTTCATATTTATCCCTGTATAAGGGCAAAAACCTCAATAGGATAGAAAAAAAGAGTCACTCACTTTGCATGGGCTATGAAATTTAGCATTTGTGTTGGCTCTAAATAACAAATTTATTATATATATATATAAAATAGATTTAAATAGATTAAGTGCTCTTAATAAATGAATATTTCTCTTGCAATGTAAATTAAAGTTAGATAATCTATCCTGCTGACTTAATTCCATTCACAGAGCACTGATTACACAATGATGCATGAGAGTATCAACTGTGATGATTCAGTAAACTGTAAAATACCCAGATCATGCTTGAAATATGAGGTTAGTATATGCAACATGCCAATATCCTACTTTTAGAAAAAGAGTGTGTGTATATATATATATGTATTTTATATATATACATCGGCTTGAGCAAACAGAGCACACATATATATTGGATTCCCCTTAAGACATGGGTGCTACTTGTCTGTTTACACTTGTGCTTCAACTCCCCTCTACTTGGGGCTTGTGAGGCCTTGCCTAGAACACTGCTTTCAGTTCTGGGCCTCTCACTACAAGAGAGACATGGAGGTGCTGGAGCAGGACCAGAGAAGCACAACAAAGCTTGTGAAGGGTCTGGAACACAAGTCTGATGAGGAACGGCTGCGTGAACTGGAGATGTTTAGTCAGGAGAAAAGAAAGCTCAAAGGGGACCTTATCTCTGTCTACAGCTACCTGAAAGGAGGATGAAACAAGGAGGTAGCTGGTCTTTTCTCCCATGTAACAAGTGATAGCACAAG
Organism: Psittacus erithacus; assembly: GCA_009867235.2. Classification (NCBI taxonomy): domain Eukaryota; kingdom Metazoa; phylum Chordata; class Aves; order Psittaciformes; family Psittacidae; genus Psittacus; species Psittacus erithacus. The sequence goes on from WYDI02027819.1 coordinate 43,495, forward strand.
AGGAAATGGCCTCAAGCTGTGCCAGGGGAGGTTTAGACTGGATATTAGGAAAAAATTCTTCACCAAAAGGGTGCTCAGGCAGTGGAATAGGCTGCCCAGGGAAGCGGTGGAATCCCTGTCCCTGGAAGTGTTCAAAATCCATGTAGATGAGGCCCTCAGTGACATGGTCTAATGGTGGACTTGGCAGTCCTGGGGTAACAGCTGGACTTGATGACCTTAAAGGTCTTTTCCAACCTAGCTGATTCTATTCTATGATTCTATGATTTATTCACTGGTTGTAGAGAGCACATCTAGTGACATGGAAATGTGTTGGCATAGTTTAAAACAGGGATGGCTTCTTGTTACTTATTTCCAACCTCTCTTGCCCCTTTCATCTTTTAAATTTCCTTGACTTAAATTTAGTCCTCATTCTCTCCCCATTAATCCGTTGTTTGATGTCAAATGAGGTAATTTCAGTTGTATCACCTACCTTGATCCAAGAAGCTTTCTGTTCTTCACTGCTGGTCACTACTTGGTTTTGGTTCATTGGGGTTAGCAGGTTATTGCGTGTGTTTAGCTGGGAGTGCTGTTTAAAGAGATGGTATAATGTGGATAAGAGGCTTCAGTCTTTGGCACAGCTTTGGCTTAAGATTCTCAAATAATGCTGTCAGTAATGTGCAGCACTGTATTGTGAGTGGATGCAGCCAAAGGTAGTCGTCCTTGGGGCAACCAACAGCTCAGTGCAGTTATACAGATTTTAGCTGAAACAGCAGCTGTTGAAATAAAAGCTAAGCGCAACAACTCTCGCATGGCAGCAGGACTAAGTGAAAGTTTGGAATGCTCCAATAAGTATTCATGGGCAGGAATGGCACCAGCAACACTGTAAAAGACGCACCCATTGCCACCAACCCTTCCCTCTGTATGTTGTGTACGTCCTTAGTGTAGGGAGACAACACATTCACAAGTCATATAAAGTTGTATTTACAGTTTGATTCTATGAGAGAGGAGAAATAAAAGGTGGCAATACATAGATGCACAAGCAAGGTGATGCAGTGGAATTATGCACTAGCTTTCCACTTGTGTGAAAGCCTGTCTGTTCATCCATCCATCCATATATCCATATCTAAAAGCTGGTGTGAAAAGTAGTGGAATGATTTCATCACTGATATTCAATAATAAAGTCACCCCAAAGTTAGGGATGATAGATGGCCTCTGCCTAAGCCTGTAAATAGAATTGCATGGTTGCAATGTCATGATAGTGCTCCATTACTGGCATGCTATCAGAAAATCAGTGTAGAACCCACTCATTGCCACCCACCTACTAATAATGTGTCAGAGAAGAAGCAAGGTCAAGAGGCTTAAGAAGCCCTGGGTGTTCTGGGTATCCAGTTAGGATATAAACAAACGTGGGTTTGGACCTGTCCATGTCCATGGTTTTGTACCAGCTGATGTTCATGCAGACTGCCATAAGCCATAGTAAACAGATTGGTTGTACTTGCTCCCATCTTTAGACTTCAGGCACTATGCAGCTATAAGCATAGCCCAAACAATGAGATAAAAAAGTGTGTAACATGTATTGGTGAAAAGAGATTAACTAATTTTTCATTATTACAGTTTTGTTTTGGTTCAGAAAAATAGTCTAGGGTAAGTGGCAAGATTAAAAATCAAGCCTCTCCCCAGGGCAGTTTTGAGGATGAGACCTGCATTAGAACAGCTTTAGTTTCCTATAAGTGTGTATGGTTTCTGCTAGAGTTGGAGAACTTTTAGAATTTGAGAAAGGATGTATCTGTCTGACATTCTTCATCGTTTGTGATTAGACCTGGAGTGATGTAGAACTTGACTCTGTTGAGCAAGCTCATAAGAAGCTGCAGCCTTGCCGAAGTCACTCTTTCTCAACGAGTCCAAGACAGGAGAAGAGAGATTTGCTCCCAAAGACCTCCAGCTATGATGCAGCAACTGCAGAAAAGGTAAGAAAAAGAAGCCTCTGCTGGGAACTCTCCATTTTAGTGTTACTCTTGGTACAGCACATAATCTCTGAAATAATAATTCAATCTTTATACCCACATGTTTCATCTGAAGGCTTTATTTATCCTGATTCTGATGTCCTCTTCATAGCTGCCTTTCTTTTTTTGTACCTAATGAGAATGCCAATAATGCCTTATTCATTTTTTCACTAATATGTTGCCTGTTTTTGGAAAGCCAGCATCAGCTCATAGCTCTAAAGCTGTGTCAAAGCACAGTCAGTAGCATTAAATGCAAGAAGTTGAATTTTTTGCCTCTTTTCCTGTTTATCTAACCCAGCTCTGCTTCGTCCCATCCTGAACCTTGTGTCCATATTGTGGTAGCTTCCTTTTCTTACGAAGTCAGGGCTGCAAAAGAGTTTGACATGATAGAAGCCACCTTTTTCCCTCTTTTCAGAAAAAACATGAAAATGTTTTATTTCTGTTGAGGGGGAAGACATGAAAGAAACTCCCATTTCTCCCTAAGGGTGAGAGAGCCTGGCAGCTGCCACCTTTCCCTCACTGAAAGAGGAGATGATGAATACTCAGTGCATCTTCTGTGGATGCATCATGCTCATTGTCCAAACCGTTGAAGTTTTGGGCAACAAAAACTTTGTTCCATAAGGAACCTCCGAGGATGGGAGCTGCAGGTCACTCATGAGTCAGCATCTGCCAGAAGCATAATACTAGTTTCAAAATGAGTATTTGTATGGGTGGTACAATGTCAAGCATTTATCAGTGCTGTGTTTCCAGGCAGGCTTACAATCCTCTGTCTTTGGCTGGACTGAGTAGCACCAGCTTTTTGATGCAGGCACCTTTTCACGGGGTTACTGTAGTGTGTGTATCCAAACATCCACACCTTGGTCAGCTACAGCATCTGCTTCTGTCCCTTCTGCTCCCTTCTAGCTCTGAGGCTAATTGTCTAGAGAAAGCGTAGTTTAAAGCAGGAGCTGTTCTGGAAATTTCCAGCCAGCCGATGAACTGGTTCCTGCATGCATCTTTCCTGTGCCTCTTTAAGATCAAGTCCTGAAAAACCTTGGTCTTTCCCTGCAACTGTTGTGAATAGTATTGATGGAAACCCATGGAATTCAAATGTAGTGGCAGACAATGTGGGATCAAATCTACTACCCACTTCTGCTGGCCTCCATCACTAGCCCAGAGTGTCCACGGTGGTAGCCAAGCGTCAAAGACAAGAGATTGTCTCCAGGTTCTGGACAACCACCAGCTTTCAATCTCCCAGGGAAGGAGAAGGAAAATAAATCTGAGGTGGTCTGCATAAAAGTATTCAGCAATTAAAAGAAATTACCCTGGATTCTGGAATTTGTCAACTGCATAGTATACAAAAAGGCTCAGATGCTGTAATTTGTCCTTGAAAGCCATCTGTTGGGTTATTTTGATAAATACAAAAGTATTTTAAACAAAATACTTTCAGGCTGAGGCTTTCAGTGTTGTTCACCGAGATGTGTAGAGTTCATTTACATTGAATATTCAAAGCCTCATTTGCTTTTCTTGGTATTTTCAGCAGAGATGCCTGTGTAGTGTGAAGGTCCTGTGTGTGTTGTCTAAATGCAATGCATCAATATTAATTCTATCAAAATAAATATTTATTTGTCAAGCTCCGTTAGAGTGTTTCACTATGTGGACCCATTTATCCTCAAAGAAAACCCCGATCAACACTAAAGAAACCCACTGTGTTTGTAGATACTTATTTTGAGGTTTTAATAGCATTACTGGATTGTCTATGATTGAATTTCAATTATAGCACTTTCAAAAATGCTCAGTTATGGAAATACGAGTGTGAATTTGGTGCAAGGTCACCTAACTTTTTGATTTAACAAAATAGATTTTTTTAGGTAAAGAATCCTACAATTCCTTTGTTTTCTTTAAGATGAAAAATTATGTACCTTTGAATTCTTTTCACTGACTGAGATCAAAACTCGTTAATGCACAGTTGCAGATGGGCTGTCAAAAAAGAAAAGGCATCCCTCAAGTGAAAGTTAAAAAGCCAGTCAGTGTCCCAGGCTTGGTGCTTTCCAGAGCACAGAACACATGGGACTGTTTTCTGTGCTGCCACAGAGATATGCTCTAATCCCATGACTTACTGCAGTTAGTTAGGATGGTAGCAGACCTGATATAGGCTGACATCTGGAAACCTGGTGTGACAGTGAAGAGGCCTTTTTGGAAGCATTAAAATGCAGGCATGTATTACGAGGGTAAGATAGGTTTGAATACTCGATTTCAAAAGAGAGTTGCCGAGTGTGCTCTCTGCATCCAGGATTAGTGTCAAGGGAGTTACCTGGAATGAAAACTATTAAAAAAACCTTGAAAGTGGTGTCCATATCCAAAAGAAACCTTTCCTTCTGCTGTGGTGAAAACAGCACTTGAAGCAGGGAGGACTGGTTTTGGGTTTTTCATTCTATAATTAACTTTGATTTGGAAGAATGGACTTTTCTTGTCTTTCAGCTTGATTTAAACCACTGTTTTTAGCACATTGTTCTTCCCTCCACTTGGATAAGTAGAGTGGCTGGAGAAATCTTTAACAATAGGAATCAGTGAATGATTCCTACTTGTAGAGTAGATTTACACAATGCTTCAGAATATACTAGAGTCTTACTCTATACCCAGACTGGCAGAGAAAGAGATAGGAAGAGAGAGAGACTAAAAAATCTGCTGTGGTTTGTTGGGGTTTTTTTAACAACATAATTTTTATGAAAAACAAATACATTTTGTTCTCTGTCTGTAAAATCAGACTAGACTTATGCTATGCAATAAAATATTCTGCTAAACTACTTACTGAGATGATGACCCCTAAATCTTTAAAAATAAAAACCAAAACCAGCCACTATACTCCCTCTCCCTCCCCCCTTTCCCTTTTTGATTTAAGGATTTCCCAGTATAAAGGCAGCATCAGAGGCCATGGACTAGGTGGAGGCAGGAGTCAAATTATAGCTCCTGCTGGCTATAATCATGCTAGAGACCAATCTAACATTTTAAAAAGATGTTTTAGCACCAAACCTCTATAAATCCATAGGAATTACATGCCTGAATGCTTCAAGAAGACTGAAGTTGAATTAATGAGGTTTATGACTAGAACAGAAATATCTGCAATAGAGGAAAAATATTTACAAAACTATTACGGGAAGCTGAAATTATGGAGAGACTCAGTGTAGCTAGTTAATATGTGTTACAAGTGTATGAAGAGAAATAGTAGAACTGTTACTCTGATAGAAGCTTCATAGCAATCTGAATAAAACTGTTATATGCTGAATTGCATTAGGCTTCATGGGAATACACATAGTAATGAGGTAAAAACTGCATTTTACTTTAAATGTTGATTTTCTCCAGGAAGGAGGGACTTCTAACTTTTCTTTATATGTGGCATTTTATAACCTGAACTGTCATTTTCTATAGCAAGCCAAAATTGATCACTCATGCCTTCCATTGCCAGCGTATTTAAATATTAACCAATACTTTCAAAGCTTATTTATTTTACTCTGGATTTGCATACTGTGCACAAAGAGTTATGAAAAGGTCACAGGGGAGTTGCCATCAGGGCCAAGTAGGAAATTAAGTTTTCTCAAAGAAGGCAGATGGGAAGTGGTTAGCAAAGCAAAATAGCAGTTGCTGGTTTTCTCTTCTTTGCTGGTGGAAGTACTATATGAATGCAAAGCCACTGACTGCCCCGAGACAGCAGCAGGAGCCATTTGGAGATACCATGGCAGAGATTGTCACAAGGATGATGAAAGTTTAGGCAAATAAAGAATACAGTGTGCTTGAGTCTTGCCTGAGATCCCTCCAATGACAGACAGAGAGAAGTGCAATTATCTGGTACCTTGGGATGTGTTAAAAAGGGAGAAATGCTTTTTTGAAACATAAAATAAGTCAAATATAGGAATGGGCTTTTATTTTCTTTCTTCTTCTCTTTTTGTTCTTTGCTGATATTTAGGTGTGTTTTCTTTTGCCTCATTTAACATCCTGCTTTCCAAGCTGTAGATGTTAACACACCATGATTTTCCCTCTTTCCAGTAAATGATTCAAGTGTTTAGAAAATATGACTGATGACTCAAAAAATGGCAAGTGATAATGAACATTTCTACTACTGGTTTCTGTAGTGATATGCTGTATTACAACACTAAAACTTATGTCTCCATTCCAGGTTTCACTCTCCTCCAGCTGTTTGGAGAAGGTGCTTAGGCAGCCAGTCCTACACGGTTCCTCTGCAACACTTGTGACCAGCTCCCTAAAAGCAGCTTCTCTGCCTGTTGGTCTGAACAGCAGCAGTGTGAGTGGAGGAGAGGACTCAGGTACTCCACAGACAGCGACTCAAGGAAGACAAGTGAATGGAGTCCTGGGCTCCATCGTTAGCAATACAGTCCCTCGCATCATCATCATTCCTACCTCAGAGACAAACCTTTTTCAAGAGGAACTGGAAGAGGAAGAGACTGAATTATTCCACTTTCATGACAAAAAGGGCAATCTGCTGGACTTGGAAGGGCTTAGCTCATCCATGGAGTTCCTTGAAGCTGTTGAGAAATTTCTATCATAAGTTTCTCAAAAGAAAACTTTCCAGTAATTATTTTCTTGGCATCTTCCCCACTTAATTATACCAAATAACCAAAGCCTTGTAGGTTAGATCATCAGACTTTCTGTATGTTTATACAGTAGTCACTAGACAGCCTTCAGATTTATCTTTGTCCAGACCAGCTCAGGCATGGAAATAGGCTTTCTTTCAGATTATGGTGCAGGAAATGAGCAGTGGAAGATCTGGCAACATGATCGAGTGACATTGGTTGAGTCGTCCGCCTCCTTCGTGGGGCCCTGATTTGTAACCACAGATGAAGGTGCCAGCAGAAGGAAAAAAGACTGAGCAACAGCAGGGCCAGCTGCTGAATGTTTCTGCTACCTGCGCATGAGGTGGCATTCCTATTTTGGCCACTGTCTTTTGGATGGTGATGGGAAGAGCCACAAGACCACAGTTTCCACCAGCTGCAGTAGTAATGCAGATGGCTCAATGATCTGAACTAAATTTTAATCAAATTATTTTAAGTGTGACTTCTGTTGTGGTTTGTCTTCTAAATAGGCAGCTTGCTAAAAATAAACAAACAGATGGTGTAACTGGGAAGTGACTGCTTGCCTTTGAAGTTCAGTGCTAGAAGTCTGGATTTTACCTCAGCATGAGCATGATCACCTGAATGTTGAAACACCAGGTGCTGTATGCTAAAACATATGCTACTACCTATAGAAGTATTTAGAGCACCTTCAGAGTTACAGTCTTGATGAGATATATATGTATCTTAATGAGTCTGTGATTAAAAGGGTGAATGTTCACAGCTGGCTCGACCAGTCATTGCTAAAAATAAAGCCTTGGCTGCTATGTCTAACTTCTTTCTTCAGAGAAGATTCTTCTCCTCTCCTCTAAAATGACACAGTGGATGTCTTCTCCTACTGGTCACTTGCCAGAGGATTTCAGAGCAGGTAAAACATTGACCCAGTGAGAAAACACAGTACTGTGGTGTTTGCTACAGGATTTGTACTTGCATCATTATCTGTGATTATTGACTATGTTATTTCATCTGCGCTTCACCTTATGGCTCAGGCTCATAAGAGCCTCCTAGCATTTTATTCCTAACTGTATTCTTAATTTCGTTATTCATTTTCCCATTTCTCCACTTCCTTTCAGTCTCTGACTTTCAAATGTAGACAACTTGAACTATATTTTTCTCCACATTGTATTAGTATATCTTAGTAGAAAGCAGGCATTTATCCGGATATAATAGTGCAAATATTTGGTCTCCAGTGAGTCTAGTCACATTCAGACATCCCACAAGACAGTGAGAGTTTATGTTCATAATCCTGGTTTATTCCCTTGACTGTGATTGTGCAGTCAATCTATCCTAGATTGTGCAGAGACCACTGAGACATTTCTAGTTCTTGTGTATGTACTGGCTGGTCTTGAGAAGTAATTTCTCTTTTCCTGTTCTACCAATGCAAAAAACAGATGGAAAACAGAAAGCATAGAAGTATATTCTTTAAATTATTTTTTTATTACAAAATTTAACACAAATCCTGTTTGCAGCTAGCTAGACAGGAACACTACTGATGAGCAAGCTAAAACCCAGAGCAGTACAAGAAAAATAGGAATACTTCACTTGCAGATCTGAGGCTTTGCAGGGTGTCAGCACAGCAGACCTTTGAGACACTTGCTTTTGGTACAGGCTATGCCTTTTCTTAGGGCTAAAAAAAACTACTGGTAGGTTACAAAGCTCATTGCTGAGACTGGCTGCCTATTGCAATGCTAACACTCTATATGATGCTATTATTTAAGGTACCTTCCTGTCTAGAGACTCTTATCAGAAACAAGGCCAATGTTCCTCCTTACCTTGTAGAGCAGGGGTAAAGTGGTGGTGGAGCCACATCACATATATGTTTGCCTGTGTGCTGCCCTGGTGCTGGGAGCCAGGGCTCAGCCAGGGCAGCATCACATTGCAGGACCTGCAGCAGGGCTGCCAAAGGCTGTGCCCACTCAGTGCTGGGTTTTCTACTGAGGCCAGGAATAACAAGGTCATTTTCTCCTATGTCAACTGTGCAGTCAGTGACCTTGCTACTTCTTGCATTGAATATCCTCTGCTGCTGTACCTCCTTTCTTCTTGAGCCAGATGTTGGGAAGCAAGTGTTCTTATAAGGCTTCCAAATCTTAAACCTGACTTTTACTGTTGTAATTACTGTAAATAGCAATAAGAAAATGTATGTGGTGTTCCAAGATATAAAAACATGCCCTGGAGCAGATTTTGCACTCAGATGTTGACAGATTTGTACTGGTATGACTGTAGCAGGATATTGCTGTAGTTTCAGAAAGGATGAAGAAAGACCTAAAGTAATAGTCAACAAATTCCTCTGTATCCAGACAAAACTTTGCATTCTACTTGTTAGGCTGAAAGATGACTTTCCAGTGATCTCTTGGTATAATAAAGGGTATCAGAAAACTAGGGGGCTTGAGATATGTGCAAAGTGTTTTACTTTTACACTGTTAATGTCATATACTATTAGTACCATTGCTTCTAAAGCTAATGTCAAGATTACTGTTTACATCAAGTGCTGTAGGCTAGAATGACAAATGAGATAGCAGTAGAGAGATAAAACATAAAGTTGTATGGAATATCAGATAGACTTATTGCATTCACTGTGAGACTTCTGCAGAAACACCAGTCACAGGCTAAATGAGTCTTAAATTGACTACCACAATGCAGGAAAAATTTGCAAACTTCTCTGTTGGCACAATAGAATAGATGGCACATGAAATTGTACAATGGTAACTGTTGCTTCCCATTTCATAAAGGAATGTATTGATTCACTCAAACGAAATAAAAAAATCTTAGGCATTAAATTAAACTATCCATTGCTTGTTTTTCTTATTTAATCATTAATTTCAGGAGCCAGGAGGAGAAACGACAAAGCTGAATCAAAGCTGTTGAAAACCGTGTCGTGATAAGGTGAATAGTGAAGTTCCATATGTAACCTTATTTTCAAGTCATAGAGACTGCTCATACGCAACCAAGCACTCTCCTGCTTGAGTGCAGAGCATCTAAAATGAGAGTTCACTGATTTTGTAAAAATCTGAAATTGATCAGCAGCTTTTGAAATACGATGACTTCAACTGGGATGTCAGGAATGGGGTGAACAGAGCTGAAAAAACTTAACCAAAGTCAATACAGTAGAACTGTGACAGCAGTCTTTGATCTTTGTCCTATATCTGAATGGCAGTTAACCAGCAGTTGTTTGTTTATGCTAAATCTTTTTATAACAGCACAGTTATGGGATATTTCCAGTTTTCATGAGTAGTGGAAGATTCAGACCACAAGTGTAAACTTTTTCCTTTTCACTGGACAATGAATTTATTTATTTTTTTTATAGCTAAATCAATGGTTACATAGAGGTTTGAAACAAGAAGAAAAAAATATACTTACCTGATCTTAATGAATTTTGCTGCCTTGGGTTGGTGTGAAGCACGACTTGATACCACTTTCTTCTAGAAAGCTCATTCAGTTGCCAGACATCCATCCATTTTTCTTTTTTCAGGAGACACCCCTGAATAAGAAAACCTTTCCACTCTGCTGTCTGAAAAATGTTTATGCTGTGATGTGCAAAACAAGAAAATACTGGGAGGCCAATACCCTCTTTTGTAATTTCCTCACTTTTATTTTTATCCCCCTCTTTTTTTGCAGCTGCTCTTCACTGATTTCTTGTGTAGCCTTGGTATTTTTTTGTCTGGTTCTTTCACAAATACATGAAAGCCGTGTAGGCTAGAAACTTAGGTGCATATTATGCAGAGTGTCAACTCCTCTTGCATAGTAGATCAAAACTGACCATAGTGATTTGGTTCAAAAGTGTATGTACAGGGTGAAGTCAGACAAGATGATGCAGCTGAGATGGATCACATCAGCACAAACTGATGATCATTTCTTGCATTGCACCTCATCCATAGCCTCAGAATATGCATCAATGTTCTGTCTGCACACCTTGAATGGACAGGTATATAAGTGGAGCTTTCGGTGCTGGGATACTTTTGTTGTGCCTGTCACATTTACACTAGAGCTTACTATGAACTTGGATGTCTGTCCATATATTTTACTTGCTTTATGATGTGCATGGGTAGCAGTCATATCTGAACTCTGGTTGCACTTGTCAGAGCTACAGGTTAGTAGCACAACGTGAAAAGTTTAACTGTGAAATGTCAAATGTCAGGTGTAAATCCACTGTTACTAATTCTTCCCTGTGCCAGTGGGGGGATTTATCTGATGCCAGCAATCCTGGTGCCAATACTTCATGGTAGAGTTTCCTGAGAGAAAATTTCTGTGGGGAATGGAGTCTTATACAATATATTGACATTTTTATCCTGAAAATTTTACTCCTTATTTCTGGTTATACATCACGTAGGCATTTTTATTTAAAAAGTCAGTTGTGTTCTTACCTGAAAGCAAAGCTTCAGATGACCCTTGTCATCTTCAGTACCTTGTGCTGGATGGAATGAGCCAAAGACATGGGCAGAAACATGTGAGGAGATGGGGTGCTAGCTATGTGTGGTCCTCAGGGTGATGGACCCCAGCCCTTTTCCTCTGTGCAAAGGAGCAGGTCTCATTCCCATATAACGGTCAGAAACATGTTCTAGTGGGTGCACATGAAAATGGTGTTTTCCATAAATTCATGGGAGCTAACTGTGAGTAGATTTTCATGAGGACAACAGAGGATGCCTCTGTAGGGTTTCTTCTTCCAAATTTCAGATCCCTTTCCATTATAAGCAGGTGGTAAAGCCCTACAAAGGAACAGATGGATGTATTTAACATTAACAACTAATTTTCCACAGGCGTGCTCTTGGAAACAAATGATCCCTATTTCCTGAGATGGAGAAAAAAAAAATTCCAGCCCAGAGCAGACTACAAGTGTGGAAAATGTGCGGCTGAACACATTCAAGTTTGGTAAATGTAAACCAAATGAAAACAGAAGCTTATAGTGGAAATTGTTGAGCCACCAGGAGCGCAGAGAAATGGTCAACTCCATCTTCATAAAAAATGTTAAAAGTTCTATCCAGACAATTAATACACCCAAGCCTTTTTGTCTAACCCTATCTTTGGGCAACTCAACAGAAATTAACTCAGCGCTACCAGCAGCTTTGTCACGTTTGGATCACCCTCATAGGACTTAACTGTCTGGGGACCAGCATCTGAAGCAAAGGGGGATGAAGAGGTTCTCTAACAAGAGCAAACTTTATTTGCCTTGTTAAATCCAGAAGAAAAAGACAGAGGGGGATATGACTGCTATCTTTACATGTGTCTGGAGAGGAAAACAGGCTGTACAAGCAAAGTGTCTATTTTGGCAGAGGAATATGTTACCATAAACTCTGTGAATTAACGTATTCTGAAAATTACATGGGGTTTTAAGTGCTGGGGTTTTTTTGAGCATGGGCATGTGCATTGTGAACACAAAAGAAACAACTGTATTTTGTACCAGGCTCAAGCCTCATATGAGCATTGCCATCTGGCCAGCTGTAACCCCAGTGACAGTAATCAGCGTTCATTCTCAAGACACTGATAGCTTCAATAGATTTATAAGTAATTCTTTTTAAGTGCAAATTCACACAGAAACAAATCCTGGTATTAAAACTGAGATAAATAATTTGCTGACAATTTTAAGTAGGCTGGGGTTGTTTGAGTCTCAATGACTCAAACATTGGTGACTGTCAGGAGAGTGCATGAGGCAGGAGTCTTCCTGGAGAATGCAGCAAATTTCCTGACGATGTACAACCATCAGGCAAATAACTGCTTTTGTTTTGATGAGGGGAAGTTTCCAAGTGACCCGTAGAATCTCTGTCATTCTTTTTGCAAACTTTAGTGGAAAAATTGCCTGGTATTTTGCAATGTGGAAATAACTTGAGCTCCAGCTGCCTGGAAGGGCTGAGCCTGCATTTTGTTATATTTTGGTCCTCGCTGTCATGCTGCCTAAAAGCCACACTCTTTTCTCGGGCTGAGAGTTGAGCTTATTTGGCCTTCTCCCCTGGCCACAGGTTGTGTTTACAATTGCAGTATAGCTTCAGACCTTATTTTCCAGCATCAGAGAGCCCAGGGGCAAGTGCCAAAGCCCCTGACAGGACCCTGGGGCTCTCCGCTACATGCCTTTGCTTTCCAGCCCTTAGTCTACCAGACGTGTTGGTCTGCAAGGCCAAGAGAAAGAGGCAAGTGAAAAGAAGTCTTCCGTGTTTTTCCATGGTTTCACTATCTTGCTTGTTTTGGAGTGACTGTTTTTTTCTCTCCCTTCCCTTCCCTTCCCTTCCCTTCCCTTCCCTTCCCTTCCCTTCCCTTCCCTTCCCTTCCCTTCCCTTCCC
>WYDI02027820.1:0-12913 GCA_009867235.2 Psittacus erithacus
CTTCCCTTCCCTTCCCTTCCCTTCCCTTCCCTTCCCTTCCCTTCCCTTCCCTTCCCTTCCCTTCCCCTCCCTTCCTTTCCCCTCCAACACTTCTTTACATGTAAACTTTCAAGGAACAGATTGATCTTCTGTAAACTACAGATATGAAAAACATATAAAATTTTACCATGAATCATCAGTTACAATGAAAGATCAAAAAGGAAAATTTCAAAATATGTTAGGCAAATTAAAAGTATTAAGTAACAAAGATTTTTGCAAGATTTTATGGCAATCAAAGTCATATTTTTAAAAAAATAACTAAAAAAATAATCAATGTTTGATAATTCAAAACTCTTGTGGAAGTTTTATGAACTTCTTTTTAATGAAAAATATTTTGGTGTTTCCAAACATGGCCCAGAAACATTTTAAAAATGGGTACCTACTTCTAACACAAAAATGTATGAAAATGAGCACTCTTCAATGCTTTTATAGTTTCTTATAAAGGTGTCTTAGAAAGGTAATCACCAGAACTGAAAAATCTAGAGCCCCTGAAGACACAAGTCTAAATTTCAGAAAAAAGTGTCCTTCAATGAACTCCAGAAAATTCCTGGATCGCTTGTGCTGAACTACATTCAGAGAAGAGTGCGATATTTAAAGCTCTTATGGAAGCCTGCATCTGCAATTCTGGAGCTTCCTCCAGTATCTAAAAAAAGCTTTCTTTAAATCCCCTTCTTGCTTATAAGATCTGACTGAAATTCTGTCTCTCTTCTGATATTTACTTATAATGTCTTGAGATGTATACACTCAAGCTGATTCCTTGCGCACCTCCTTACCCCTTTGCTCCATCATTCCTCCCATTTTCTTTGAATCCTGTACCTGTCCTTTGCAGCAGTCCTGCCACGAGTGATCCCACCACATCTTTGCATTTCCAGCATCGTTCTGTCTGCTCACAGTATTACATTTTCTCCAATTCATGTCCATAGTTATATGTTAATGTAATGACTTCTGAGATGGGTTGTCCCATTGTTTTGTCCTTCTTCTAAGGGAAGACTTAAAATCACTCATGAAAGTGTCCCCTACGTGTGACTCCCCTTTCTTTGTTTTCACAGTTACCTGCAGGTTTTGACTTCTGTCCCATTAAGAATCTAGTTCTAAGTCTTCATCAGCTGGTCAACAAGCCCTTTGGCAAAGATTCTTCTGCCTTTGTCAAGTGGATTAATACACTCCCTAGCAATCCCGTATTTTGAAGAGGGTGATACCAACCAAAGACTTGTCAGCAGCACCAGCCATATAGCCAGGAACTGATCTATTAGAAGCCTCTACTTTAACCCAAGCTATTCCCTCTTACTGTTGGGAAAACACCATTTTGTCTTCTCCACTGCGGCTCCAGCAGACTATGCTACTCTAGGTCAGTTCAAAGTCTCTTTCAGCAGTTTTTTTCTGGGCTTTTGAATTGGTGACAAAGCACAATGGTCATAGTGTCAAAAAGTCTTGGCAGTCTTTCTACAGCATCAGTGCTCTGGGCCTTGAGCCTGAACCAACTCCCCCAGCAATCTTCCAGCCTGCAGATGAGTGCCTCTGTGTCCTGCCAGGAGAGAATTCTCCAACTACCACTGTTTTCTATTTTGTAGAGTTGTTTTGGATCTGTCAGTCAGGAGTAGTAAAAATAGATGCTTCCCTTGCCAAACCTTGCTGCTTCTTTCCTGTTTCCAGGGTCCTACTTCTGTTATCCAAATGAACATCCACGGATAGAAAAAGAGCTTTCTTGATTCTAGTGGTCAGATTCATGCCACTTTCAGCATAACACCTTGTCCTCCATGGTTCCCCCATCAGATGAAACCTCTGACCATCCTGCAATTCTCTGCAAGTCTGAACAAGTACCGTGTGCCAAGCGAAAAATACAGGCGAGTGACTCTACATGTGATAGTGCTTTTGCTTTTCAGTTACAGTAAGATTTTTATTTCTCATTTTCAGTGTGCCAATACTTATACTAAGCTGACTGAAAAAAATGTATTTCAGAGGTAGAGATAGCTGACTGATAAATAATTCAGAATTAAAAATGTGAAGCCATTAAATAAATCAGACTTTTTAAAAAATTAAATCCAGTGGAAAGCTATATGATGCACAAAGCATGCTGAGTCTGCTTTTGACCTCAACAGCAGTTAGGGTGGAAATTATATGTGGAGTCCTGAGAAGAAATGAAACTTAAGCTGTATCACTTCATTCCTTCTTGGCTTTATATATTGAATATGTTCTGTGGTCAGCCCTAATTTATCCTAAGTACCTATCCCATCAGTGGAGAGTTCAAGACCAAATTGGTATAACTCAAAATGTTCAGCACAGAATTTCCATCCTGCCTGAAGTAGAAACTCAATCTACAGTGCAATGCTTAAAATCTTGAAAATAAACATGTTATTAAAATAGGGCAGCTAACAACAACAAGTATTTTGTAACACTGATGGTGTTGTCAAACACGTGTAAAAGCATTCCATTCAAGATTAAGAAGAATGTGATCACCAAAGAAGTAGATGAAGATTGGTGTACTTGCACTTGAAAGGCAAACGAGTAAAAAAGTTGCCAGACAGGGGTTAAGATAAGCAGATGGGGCTGCAAACAGAGGGACATCCTGCTGAATACACCAGAAGGGTGAATAGCAAGACCAAAACAACCCAAGATAAGCAGCAGTGAGAGCAAAGGGCACCCTCCTTCTGAAAGGAGAAATGACATAAATTTATCAGACCTCGGTGAAGAAAGCTAGAGAAGAGGGAGGACAAATCTGCTTTGCCTCTGGTTTCTCCTACCCAGCAGCTCTCAGGCCTGATCATCAGAACCTCCATGACTGAAAACCACCAACCACCCTAGTTATCAACTCTAACTCCACATCACTATACCGTGGGCATTGTGTCCTCATAGCTCATTAGGACATAAGCGTCAACAACTAACAGATTTCTATGTGTATTCATAGTGATTCATACTGTGAAAGATTTAGCACAAACTGCTTTGTTAATGAATCAATTTTAAAGTTTAAAATTAGGTAGGTTTGCATGTGTTTTAAACAGTAAGCTCTGATCCTCTGACATATTATGAACAAACATATCAGAATTCATATATATATACACATACATAAAATATATTTGAGCATTTATTTAGTCACAGCATCAGCACAAACAATGGTGATTATATTGGTGATTTCTGTGAATGAGTTGTTCTTCATGTTCTTCATGTCTTGAATTGCTTATAGATATACTGCTAGTTCTTACAAGGCAGAAATAAAATGTCTTGAGCAGCATAATTGTGTGAAATTGTGGGTATAATTTATTAAACATACCTATAATAACTTCTTTCAAAAAATTTAGTGAAAGATGAAATGTTATGACAGCTGTCAGTCTCAAGTGTGCCAAAACATTAGACTATCAACCTTAAAAATAGTTTCAAATACATAATAGTGCAATTTCTAAAGTATTTCACAAGAGAATGGAAGTCAATTTTCTATTATAACTCGTTTTCATGAGCAAATTATGTATTAAAAATATTTATAGTAGCCCATAGAAGGCAACATCTGACCATTTTGATAGAAGAGATGATGTTTTCATCAGCTTGGATTGTTCTTTCTCCTAGTTAAAAAAGACATGAAGCCAGAAAGCATTATATGTAGCAACAGATAATAAAGTAGTTGTTTTCTGGGAAAGATAAAGAATAACATTTTAGGGAGGGCTTTAATGAGAAAGAGGTCAAAGAAACCTTAAGCCTTAGAAGACGATTAATATTTTCCAAGAGAAAAAAAATTTGCATTTTTTTAAGTATTGTAGTGTGGGTGACAGGATAGAAATAGTTAACAAAATGGATCCAGGTGTTATCACCCTAGTCCAGCTTAAACCCTGGGAACAGTGAAGAAAACACCAGGTGCTATTGCCCTGGCTGGGCTTAAGCCTTGGGAAGGGGGAAGAAAATGATGAAGGGTAAAGGTCGGTTAGCAAAACAAAGCAAGCAGTTTGCAAGATAAAGCAGGATGTGCATCTCAAAGACAGACCAAACAATGTGAATGTTTGTAACCCTTAGTAGCTTTCTTAAATCGGGATGATAAGGGAGCAAAACAGTGGAAAGTTACTGCTTAGCAGGTAGTAGACTATAAAAGGGATGTGAGACACAAAATAAAGTATTTCAGATTTCACCAGAACGGAAGTACGTGCCTTAGTCTCTACATCGTAGAATATTATTTTTTTATCTTTCATTTCAAGTAACGTACGAAATCAGACTATGAACACGAAAAGAAATGCAATGATATTTCCTTTCCCCTTTTCTTCTCCCTTCACATTTTGAAACTTCCTTCAATTTCAATAGCAAATACTGTCTTTTCCATTACTGTGTGCCATATGGTAAAAAAGTCATACAGAGGAAATATTATTTAAAGCATCTTTAAACTGGAACAAGAACCGATGCCAGAAGTTTTAGATTCAGCTGAACTGATTAAAAATAAGGCAATGTAACAATTCTGTGATTCTGTGGTTCTGTAATACTTTTAATATTGAGAATGACAAACCATTTAGACAAAACACCCTGAAAAATATTGAGCTTTTCCATTGTACAGCCCTTCAAATCAAATTAATTTCTACACAGGACTCAGTTGGAAGATATCCATATACAGCTGTACATGACTTGTGTGGACGATCATGCTCTATGATCTGATGCTGCAGGTGATCTTACTCTTTATGAACCTTTGGGGACTTAAGGGCAGTGCGGGTTTGGAGCATTATTTCCTGACCTGTAGAGGGGCTGTGCATAGTTTTGTTTTACATAGTTGTGCTATTTCCACTGTGTGATATTTCACTGCTATCAGCTGATGTCAAAAGGCAGCAGTTAGGCTCTACAAGCCATCTCCAATTCAGTGAAATGACCAACATAAGACACACAGTAAGACTTCAGGTCAGCAACCCACTTCTGGTTCCGGAGCTGCACCAAATCTTTTTTCCCTGGAAATCACTTCTTGTAAAAAAAGCATCCAAATTAGACCACTTTTAGCAGCGTGCTAATGAGAAAATGCTTCCTGGGAATGTACAGGCTCCTTCACAGTTTGGGACCTGTGACAGAGGCATATTGTCCTGAGAGCCAGACTTATCTGCAGCTCACCAGAAGAACTTGCAGCTCTGAAATATCACTGTCTAAAGGCAGAAAGCATTAAATCTGGGAAATTTCCTTACATTGCAGCCCTCTGGAAGAGCTGTCTTGACAGCACTTCCCCAAATGACCGGGTAGGCAACACTCTTAGAAAAAAACATTTTGGGGGGTTATTCAGATGTAAGCTGGTCAGACAATGGAAATTTCCTGTTGCAGGTGAATCCAGTATTTTAATCTTTCTTTTCACAAAACAACACCACCACCACCACCACCACAACAACAACAAAAGAGTTTCCAGACAACTTATATCTTATTTTTTGCCCTGAGGAACCTGACTATTCTGAGGAAGAGCACACTGGAGAGAAATCTAGGATCATATGTAACTATGGGATGGTTGATATTCTGCCTCCTCCTGCTCAGGAAAAGAAGCAGTCCAGATGAATGATAAACTTAATTTTCATTTTAGTCTTGGGAAAAAGAAACAAGCAATGGAAGAAAGCATTTTTTTTTCCCTTCTAGTTAACCATTTAAGCACTGACTTATACTTGCAAACAGCACAGGATTGCAATTGTAACTTCTTACACCAGGTACTTGCAAGCAGAAATTTCATAACTACAATGCACTGTGACATCCATTTTTGTTTTAGTACTTCAAGCTATAAAAAGATGATATCATGTTATGGTGCATTTTGGGTCCTGCAAGAAATCAGATTGTTCTATTCAGAACACATAAATGGAGTCAATTTTTGATTTTGCTTTCAAACGTATCTTTTCCACCTCCCGATTTTTAATTTCCTTGCTATGTAAAATAAATACTCTTGTGATAAAATCATTTTGATCAATTAGTATATAATCACTGCCAAATAGAAAATTAAAATTAAAAGATAAAAAAACCCATAAAATGTCCTCTTTTCGATATTAGTAAAAAAAATACTTTTGTGGAAGTAAGAATAGGCTTGCAAATTCAGCCAATATTTCATCAGACAGCATATGAATTCATTTATAGACACACTAAATAGAAACTTCTCTCCCTGCAGCAAAAAAAAAATCCCTAAACCAATAAACACCACAGGAGATACATAAAAATGAAATCCTGAGGGAGAACTTGGCTTCAAGTTATTCTTTCTGATGTTATCATTTGCCATTTTACTGTTGATATTGATATATATTTTTGAGAATTTCAAATATCTATGTGCCTGTACTATATGAAAAATGAGCTGTCACATGGAGAGAGACAGAGCCCAGAATAATTTGAGATTAGCTGAATTAGAGTTTAACTTAATATTTAAGGTATTTCCATAAGGTCTTCCAATATCTTTACTGCAATCATAAAAAGAATTTTCAAACATTCTGATGTTTTGATTAAAGCTGATCTACTTATTTCCAGAATGACGCTAGTTTAATCCCTGTCAATATTAACCATTTTAAAACTTGATATGAAAGAAGATGGGTGTATATATGAAAATTACCCACAAGGCAGTACAGAGCAGAAAACTGTTAGCATACTTAACAGACTTGGCAGTAAGAAAACCAGTACAAAATATTAATCAGTGCATCAGAGGAGAAATAATAACAGTAGCCTAGGAGAAGACCTTACACATCAGAAAAAAGGAGGAAATAAAAACAGGCTTTTAAAAGCTATTTTTTAATATAAGAAGTATCTGTCCTTCCATAAATGTCTCTGATTTTGCACTTGGAGTAAAAGCAGGGAGATGTTCTGAGAATTGCATTAAATCAGGAAAGGCAAAGATAGGTTTGATTTTATTTCTTGGCATGCCATCCTGCCATATTGAAGTGACTATTATGAAACATCCAATTAAAACCAATAAAAAATGCATAAACTCCTCACTATTTTAACACTAATTTTGTATCTTGCATGTCCTTTGTAAAGTTTGTATATTCCTTTTTTTCTGAAAAAAAAAGTCAAAAATATCTTCTGTCAAAATCCAAATGAAAAGCCATATTCTACTATACTTTTCTTTTTTTAACAGAACACACAAAAAAATGAAACTTTTTATCAGAACCTAGGGTTTGCACTGGAAAACATTCAGTTTCTGATTTTGATTGACTTGATTGACTATAACAATTTTCTGTTAAACTTTATGGTTTTGACAAAGAGCTATGTTTCTGCTATTAATATTAAATTTACAGGAACATCTTAGCAGTTCCCTGAAGGAACTTTACACCAGAGCTTCCTGATCACCAGGACTGGAATAGCGAACACTGGAATAATACTGACATGAAGATCGATACTATTATTTTCCAACCAGAAAGTGTGAAATTATAAACTTTAGGCGGCACATGAGAAATCATCCCATCCTGTAATCCTCTAATTTTAGGAACCTGAACTTAAAAATGCAGTGCCAAAATACAAGCCTTTTCCCTCTGATGTGTTTAGTTTTTATATCACAATATTCTGAAATAAAAAAAAAAGTAAAATGAAGAATGAAGAGCAACAATTAAAATTAAATGCTTTACAAACTCGAGCCTGTAGGCAGGAACTTATACTGAGAGACTATTCTCATTTGACTGTTGCAAGATTACAATTTCTCAGCTAGGAATGTGGTGAAACATGTGCTGCAAACTTGGGAATGTTACAATCCATTCTCATAATATCTTCAAAGAGAAGGAACTCTGGAATTGCCACATAACCAAGGCTGTTTGACTACTTTTAAGTGTTACAACATTTCTGCTAGAAATGGATCCCTTGTTATAACAGTATCAAGTTGTTCACGAAAACTGCAATGGAATTTTTATAACCAGTTATGACGTTAACAACACAGGGGAAAATGTCTCTGTTTATGCCCTCTGCTGTACCTATACGGACTGCTAAGCATGAACAGAAATTGCTTTGGCAATGATTTGTGGCTTTGTAACTGCCCAGCTTGACATTCAGGGTATAGGGAGCTGAAAATGTGAGATCAGAGCATGTATGCACAGGACAGGAGCAGGATGTTTCTTGGGAAGAGCAACATCACAGAGCATTTGTTAGCTGGGCAAATCAAGGCGCCTTTTACCTCACATAATACTAGAGAGAAGTGAGGAGACGGACCAAACAAGCCTCCTAATGCTACGTTCAGATGACACTTCCCAGCAGTCAGGTCTTATCCTTTGCATCAAACTGAGGATGTAGCATCACACTATTGATGTCTGTAAAAATTTAATATTGATTCAAGGGCATAGAGCCTGCCGGTTTGGCAGAGTTTTGTGGTGATGTATGGAGAAGGAAAGAGGCCTTGTAAGCTCCTATTACTGAATGTTCACGAACATTGCAGTTTTAGAGGCCTCAGAAGGAAACCAAATAGCTATTGCTAACTTCTTTTATGTTGTCCAGGATTTCATTGTTGCGATTTTAACAAGCCAGCATGACTGCAGATCTGAATTTCCTCTAGTGGCTAATAGTACCTATAGTTTCTAAGCTCTAAGGACAGCTAGATCATTAATTTGAGTCCATATAGTAGAAACATCTATTAAAAAACCATGCATACAATAAAGAAACAACAAAATAGTTTTCTGTACTCTTAATATATCTTCTTAACGTGTTGGTTTACTTTTCTAAAGTCGAATTTAGTGATTTTTGTTCAGGGGATTTGTCACTTGGACATAATAACATACTGCCATTACTCATCAAAACATAACATAAAATCTTTGCAACCTGAAGCTGTGCACCTTGAAATATGCCTATCCTGCAGTAATTTTTGTGGGAATGGTCCAACGTGCTAACTGGTCTTTTGACCAGCGTCATCAGAGAATCATAGCCAGGTTGAAAAATTGAGTGTGGAAGGGACCTCCAGACATCTGTGCTCAAAGTAACTCTACTTAGACCAGGTTGCTCAGTTCATTTGAGTATTGAGCACCTCCAACCATAGAGACTCCACAGTATCTCTGGTCAATCACTCCTATATTTGAATCATCTTGTGCTAAAAGAAAAAAAATAAAAATTACAATTCCTTATATTTTAACTTCTACTTACTGACTCTTGTCCTACTGCCATATATGACCAAGAAGATTTTTTTTCATTTTCTGTGTATCCTACCTCTGTACCTGCTGCAGAAATTAGTGAGGTCCCTTTGCCCTCATTTTTCTTGGGCTGAAACTGCCCAGTGCCCTCTGCCCCTCCCAGTACCTTCTGTGCCCCAGCCTCAACCATCATGGAAGACCTCAACTCCACTCACTCCTGTATGTCAGGATCTGTCTTGTGTCAGGAGCTCAGGGCTTACAGGGCAGTCTTACCAGTGCCAAGCAATTGGCCAGGGTCCATTCACTTTGGTGGTTCAGCTCCAGGTGTGCAGGCTGTTTTGCTACGTGGGCACACTGCTACCTTCTGGCAATTTTTTGGCTCCAGGTCCTCCAGGACATTTCTGCAGAGCTGCTCTCAGCCATTCAGCCCCACCTGGTCCTGTTTCAGGGCCAAGTTCAGTCCTGTTCAGTACCTTTGCCTCCAACAGGCAGTTTCCCATGGAATCTTGCCAAGCAAGTCTTTGAGCAAGCCAAAAATCTTCCAAAACGCAGGGTGAATGCCAAAATGCCTTTGTGAAATCCTGCTGTTCATCTTGCTTGTTTATCTACGGATCTAAATCTCCAGAGTCCCACAGTCACCATAGCCAAGATTGCCCTTGACATTCATGTGCTCAATTAGCTCTTCTTTACTTGTGATTACCAGCTTCAAAAAGCGTCTTCCCTTGATGATTCACCAACCACCTGCATCAAGAATTTGTCCTCAGGTTGCTAGCATCTGTGAACCTCTGCATCATTGGTGCTGCTCTGTCCCCTGACTCTTACCCATAGGCAAGTGAATCTTCCTCAGGGTGAATTTGCATGCCTCTGAGCTCCCCCTTTGCACAGATCAACCCTTTTCTGTCTCTGATAGCCCTGCTCTTCCTGAATCACCTGTACCACTGCACTGCAGTTCTGCAGTTGTGACAGCTGTACCCCCAGTCACTGCAATCCCTCTGGGATCACAGCTCTGTTGCTGTGCAGCTGATGCCTCCTTTTTGTCCCCATGGACAACTTGCATTTGTACAGGAGCATTTGCAATGGGTCCCAAGTTGTGCAGGTTTTGCAGCTGAAGTGTTAGAGCCTTTCTGGTCATGGTGTCCTCTGGACCTTAAAACCCCTGGGTCCTTGCTTCTCCTCTGCTTATGGGAGCACTTTCCCATGTTTCTAGCCCCTTTCATTAAAACAGTAAGCTAGTTTGCAAATGCATCCTTGCCCCGTGTTGTCAGACATTTCCTACCCATTTTCAGCTGTCCTTTGAGTGAGGAAAACTTGCTAATTAGTAGAACAGAAGACTAAATATAAATCACAACGCTAGCCTTTTAAGCCATCACCCTCATCCTAACATGATGTGTGTGCTTCTACATGGACATTTTTACAAAGGCTGAATCCTTCCTGCAAATAACCAAATGACTTAAGTGATGAGGATAAAACCTACTTATGCCTGGAT
This sequence comes from Psittacus erithacus, assembly GCA_009867235.2. Classification (NCBI taxonomy): domain Eukaryota; kingdom Metazoa; phylum Chordata; class Aves; order Psittaciformes; family Psittacidae; genus Psittacus; species Psittacus erithacus. The sequence continues at coordinate 10,540 of WYDI02027820.1, forward strand.
TATTTTCAGAGCCTAAAATCCCTTTATAAATCTAATCCATGACATCCGCAGCTCTCTTTTCTACAAGCTATTTCCCTTTTGGAAAACTGGTAGTAAAAGGACCTCAGTGTCCCATAACACATTGCATTATTTGGTATTGTGATGTGGTCACAATGGGAGAAGGATAATGGAAGCAAACTCAAGTATTTTGAATGCATTGACTAATACTAGCTAACTAACTAAATTTAATTTATAGTAAATAAATATTTTTAATAAAACTTTAGTGCTGCCTTTTCAGAATTATTAGCTTGGGTAAACACCAGACCAACTGGTGCTACTGGGCTTGGAGCACTGACAAAGCGAATAAATCTTTTTCTGTCTAGAGCACTGCCAGACAGTCTGCTAACAAACTCCAAACACTTTTTTTTTTTATTATTTTCCCTAGCTTTAAAATGATTTTGCATCTTTCCATTGCGATCTGCCTAATTTTCCATCATCCTTTTAAAGTCGTGATGCCAGACCTGGGTGCTCATTTCCACTGCCAGACCTATTGTGTCACAGTTATTTTCATAATTCCATTCGTTCTAAACAGACTTGCAAAGACCCTCTTGATCCTCTCTGCCGCTCCTTTGCTATATAGACTGTATTACATGATTAAGTTAAATATTTATGATTCTGTCAAATTTTGCATCATTATAAACATTCTTAGACTTACATTTACTCCACACAAATAACCTAAAATACACCAAAACTAAAGACTGATCCCTGCAGTGTTACTGTTCATAGCTACAACTAGTACACTGTACTGGCTTCTATGTATTTTACATTTCCTATTTTAATACATTTACAGTGTAAAATATTAATGTTTAAAAATATAGCATTGTAAAATATTAAATTAAATGCCTTATAAAAGCCAAATCCTATTATTTTGTCTGTTCTTACACCCATCAGTAAAACTCACCATATACTTTGGTCATATGTTAAGGCAATAATATTTCTTTGACTACCTTCATTCTATGCATGGATCTAAGTACATTATATAAATTACACACATTACTGCCCTGCGTTCAGCAGTAGCAGTCATTTTTCTCCTCCTTAGTTGCTGGTGCAGTGCTGTGATTTTGACTTTAGCCCTGGGAACAGCGCTGATAACGCTGATGTTTAGCTGCTGCTTAGAATGTTTAGACTGGCCAAGGACTTTCTGAGCCTCATGCTCTGCCGGGGAGGAGGGGAAGCCGGGAGGAAGCAGAGACAGGACACCTGACCCAAACTGACCAAAGAGGTATCCCATACCACAGCACATCATGCCCAGGATGTGAACTGGGAGTCACTCAGAAGGGCTAGGTCACTGCTTGGCTGGACACAGTGGTGAGCAGTTGTATTCACTCCTCTTGCTATTTCCCTTGCCATTGTTATTATTGGTGGTAGCAGTAGTGGTTTGTGCTATACCCCAGTTACTGGCCTGCTCTTATCTCAACCTGTGGGAGTTGTATGCTTTCAGTTCTCCCCCTCATCCCTCCGGGAGCTGAAGGAAAGAAGGGGGAGGAGTGAGTAAGAGACTGCATGGCTGATTTACAGCTTCACTTAAACCATGGCAATTACATACATTAACAAACTATTTAGAAAAGAGGGTAAGAAGGTAAAGGAGCAAGGTTTGCTGACTTCTTCATGTTATTCAGATGAATGAAGAATAAGGCTTCTTGTGAAGAATAATAGAAGGAACTTAGAAAATTGTGATAGTCCAGTAAAAAAGCATCTGAAATGTGGTGTAAATTAAACTGATTCACATAATTATGTCTTAACTATCTCATTTTAAATGGATAAAGTGCATTTGGAAAAAGAATAGAAAAAAAGGCAGAAAGAATGATCAAAGTATGGAAGAACATCCAGGGAAAGGAAGCAATTGAACAGACTAAATTTCTTCAGACATGAAAAATAAAAAAAAAATTTATCATGGGGTAATATAAACTGGTCTACAAAATCCAGCAAAGCATTCAGAAGACAGGAAAGGACTATTCTTTACCTCTTACCATGCAAGAACTAGACATGCATCTAGTAAGGTTTGGAGGCGAAAAGTCAAGAAAGAAAGCAAAAGAAAGCAAAAGAAAGCAAAAGAAAGCAAAGAAAGCAAGCAAGAAAGCAAGCAAGAAACCAAGAAAGAGAAAGAAAAAAAGGAAGGGAGAAAGAAGGAGAGGAAGGAAGAAAGAAGGAAAGGAAGGAAGAAACGAATAAAGAAAGGAATAAAGAAAGGAAGAAGAAAGGAAGAAAGGAAGAAAGGAAGAAAGGAAAAAAGGAAGAAGGGAAGAAAGGAAGAAAGGAGGAAAGAAGGAAAGAAGGAAAGAAGGAAAGAAAGAAAGAAAGAAAGAAAGAAAGAAAGAAAGAAAGAAAGAAAGAA
>WYDI02027821.1:0-10575 GCA_009867235.2 Psittacus erithacus
TCCCCATCACACTGTGCTCCAGGCCCTGCACCAGCTCCGGTGCCCTTCTCTGGCCCCGCTCCAGCACCTCAATGTCTTTATTTCTTTATCTTTCTGTCCTATTTTATTTCCTGTTCAGTGAGGAGCCTGAGGAGCAGGTTTAGGGCCAGAAGATCCAGAGGAGTCTCAGCCTGGAATTGGTGGTCCATCATTGCAGCCAAAACGCTTGAAGGGCACTGGTCCCTCTGCAAAGATGTGTTTTAGAGGGATGAAAGTTTGCTGGGAAATGCAGCAGCCCTCGCTGGCTCCTCATTCAGACGCACTCCTGTTGTCCAGAGTACGCAGGTCTCCATCCGAGCTGGTCAACCAGAGACCCCTGTGACCTACAGACACACATAGACCCTACAAGAGAGTTACTGACACACAAGCACCAATGTAAGACTAGCCTATTGACGTTCTGCACTGTTCCTGTAGACCAGAACAAGAGCTTTGAATGCTTCTGGGTCTGGAGAGGCAAAGCCTTCAGTGGAAGGTGGCAATATACTTTTCTGCTTGTATTAATGGCCATGCAGGTTTGTGGAGGTGATCAGCTCAGCCAGCCTGAGCACTGTGGAGGGGGTCAGGCACTGTTGGTGTTTTCAAGGCTAGGTTGGACGGGGCTTGGAGCAAGCTGCTCTAATGGAAGGTGTCCCTGCCCATGACAGGGGTTGAAGCTGGAGGAGCTTTAAGGTCCCTTCAACCCAAACCAGTCTCATTCTGTGATTCTGTGCTTAATAAATGTCAGGCTCCTCCAACACAAGGAAACAGCGATGGAAAGCCCCGGCCTGGAGGCAGCATCGTGTGGATCCCGCTCAGCTTCCCTGTGCTTGGTTATTTCCAGCTGTGGCTTTTGGAACCTTCGCTGCATCAGCCGCTTTTAGCTCTGGCAGCTCCATCACTGCTCCTGGCAGAGCCGCAGCTCCTCGTCTTCTGGAAAAACCTTAAACTGCTGCGGAGTGTCAGAAGAATGGCCAGGGAGGGAAAACAAACCCAGTGAGACAAACGCAGTGCAACAAACCCCACAAAACAAACTCAGCCTTTTTCCAATCAAGCTACAGCGTTGTTGTGTTTTTATTGAAGAAAAGCATCTCTGCTTTTCTCCTGGATCAGACCCCTCCAAACGCATCCCCCACTGTGCTGAGCTCCTAAAATAACTGCAGTTGTTCATGGAAATGAAGCCCTGGGAGAATCGCCCGTTCCTGTCTCACCATGCACTGCCTGATGTGCTGCGGGACCCCATGCCCCGGCTCTAATCTTTTCTGTGGCAGTTCCTGTGGGCTTCAAATCACAGCGTGGGCTTGTGAGGGGCCATCCGGAGGTGTTTGTTGTCAAAGGCTGGCATAAATCAAACGCAGCACCAGCACTGGAGGGATGGGCTTGGTGGGTACCCCAGCAGTGTTAAACCTCTTTGCCTATGGGGTGGGCAGCAGGACAGGACAGCGCCCGGGACTCAGCCAGGGCGTTCTGCATCCCAGGGGCTGTGCTCAGGCGTGGGGTATTTGCTGATTTCCAGCCCATCCCACCATGTGCACAGGGAAATACAGCCCTTGGTGAAGCCATTGATACCCAGACTGGTTTGTTTGGACATGGGAACGCTGTAGATGTGCATGTTCCATGTCAGGGAAGCCACAGCTGCAGGCTCATTCATCTGTCTGAGGTCCCTCAAATAAGTTGTTTGTTGGTTTTATTTAAAAATCACTTTCCACAAACCTTTCCTAACATCCTGCTTCTCTCCAGAGGTGACCCCAGGCCCTGGGGCTGCATCCCCCTTCCTCTGGGTGTTAGAACAGGCAGAGCCAAAGAGAGTGGATCCAGAGGTCTGCTCTGCAGTGCAGGTACCAGGATTTGTGCTGAGATAGATACCTCCTTGAGAGAGGAGGGAATCATAGAATCAGGTTGAAGAAGCCCTTTAAGCTCATCCAGTCCAACCGTTCCCAGCACTGCCAAGGCCACCCCTGACCCATGGCACTGAGGCCTCGTCTCCATGGTGTGTGAGCACTTGCAGGGCCAGTGACTGCAGCCCTGCCCTGGGCAGCCTGTTCCAATGCCTGAGCACCCTCTGGGGAAGGAATTGTGGGGAAACAGAAGTGCTGGGAGATGGTGCAGGGAGACCCAGCGTTGTCCTGGGCTGACCAAGGTGTGCGTGGATGTCATGCGTTGTCACGGTGGGTTTATACTCCCCAGTGAGGTGAAAGCCAAGGACAGACCTGCCCACAGGCTGCACGGTGGCACTGCCACCATCCTGCTCCACGAGCACCATCAGGGTTTCGCAGCTCACCCTGGAGCGGTGGGGTTGGCGCTTCCCTGTGATGAGTTTGGCAGTTCTTGAGCCCGTGTCACTCAAACCCAGACGTCTCGTCATGGCCAGTGCTGAAGCCTTGGACATGTGTCCTCCATAAGCAGCCTTTGCGCAGGCCACCCATGTCTTCCCTTGTCCTGCAGCCAAGAGCCTTGGGAGAAAAAGGCTCCTGGCCAAGGGCTGGAGCTGCTCCTGGGGTGTGTGTGGCCAAGGGCTGGAGGGTTCGCTGCGGACCTGCGGGAGCAGCTTCTGGTGGTTGCCCTTCTCTGACAGCCGCATTCTCAACATAAGGGGTAGAAAAAGCAGCTCTGCAGAGGGCATGGGGGCTGTTCTCAGCACTTCCCCCTTTGGATGGTGGCTGCAGGGAGGAGGAGACCTGTGTGGCTCTGTCACCCACACAGACCCACCCCAGCCCTCCATCCCTGCCCCTTCGGAAGCAGCTGTGCTCCTCGCGGGAGCAGTTTCTGCTTTGGGACTGATCCAATCTGTTGCAGTGTGTTTCTTAGACATCGTCCCAGCTCCTGTTTTAGTCATTTTCCTGTTTGGGTCCCTCCTGCACCCAGCACATCCCCTCCTGTGCGGCTGCTTCAGTTTGCACGCTGATTTCTGCAGTTTGGGATCGTTTCTGCTCCTGCAGTGGCCACACCATGGGCTGGAGTGTGGATGGAGGAAAATGGCAGTGATGGAGCACTAGACAGGAATCATCGTATCCCAGCCTGGTTTGTGTTAGAAGGGACCTTAGAGCTCATCCAGCTGCAACCCCTGCCATGGACAGGGACACCTTCCACTAGAGCAGCTTGCTCCAAGCCCCTGTGTCCAACCTGGCCTTGAACACTGCCAGGGATGCGGCAGCCACAGCTTCTCTGGGCACCCTGTGCCAGCGCCTCAGCACCCTCACAGGGAACAGCTTCTGCCTTAGATCTGACCTGAACTTCCCCTGTTTCAGTTTGAACCCATCACCCCTTGTCCTATCACTACAGTCCCTGATGCAGAGCCCCTCTCCAGCATCCTTGTAGCCCTCTTCAGATGCTGGAAGCAGCTCTCTCTTCTCCAGGCTGAACCAGCCCCAGTGTTCACAGCCTGTCTCCAGATTCACTGAAGCCGGGTCATGGGCAGCTTCTCATCACCCAGCACCCCAAGTCCTTCTCCTCAGGGCTGCTCTCAATAACTTCTCTGGCCAACCTGTAGCTGTGCCTGGGACTGCACGAGGGTAAAGGGTTGAACCAGTGGCTGCCTCCTGTGCTCCTGTCCCCAAGTGATAAAATTCCTCGTGGGCATGATCCAGGCTGATGCTGCTCTAAATCCCTTCCCACCCTCTGACTGTGCCCTTGGGGTGGCTGTCCTGCAGCAGCAATCCTCCAAAGGTGGAAATAGGCACAGGTCAACACTGCTGCGAGGTGTAGCTGCTATCATCCAGTGCCAGGCAGGGACGGGAGCGGCAGTCCTATCGGGTCCTAAATGGTGACACTGTGAGATGAGTCACAGTGGCATGGCATGCTCAGGTTCATGGGGTTTAGTGACTCAGCTCCAGCAGCCTCTGTTGCTCTCCCTCCTGCCACATGGTTGGGTGCTGGGACATACAAGTGGCCCTTCACCTGCAGAGGACTTTCAGCAAAAACCACAGCCAGATCATCATGATGGTGCCTGCAGGATGGCACTGACCAGGGCTGAGGGCAAGGTCTTGCACCAAGGTCCCATTGATGATGCTGATAACTCCCAAGTGAATGCTCTTGGAGGCCATCTCATGACCATCCTTCAATGGAAAGCACCACTTGGGTGCTGTTTCTCCCCAAAATGATGGGCTATAACTTGGGGTGATGCCTGGCAACAAGATAGTGCTGGGACTGAGACCAAGGTCAGCAGTCCTGTGTGATTCCCCACTCCTGACCTTGAACACACAGTGTCCTGGTGGGTCCATCCTGAATGAGGGTTTGCTGTGCTGGTGCCAGCACCTCCTCCCAGGGCATGGCTGAGGGGAGCCTCTTCTGATCAGGACATGGGGGCATTGGTGGGGTTTGGGAGACCAGGTCCTCAGCTGATTGAGGAGGCTTTGATCACCATGCACTGAACAGCGCCTTGACTGGTAGGCTGGAAGCAAAGGGCATGGGGATTTCTCAGTCTGAGGCAGGAGGAGCAGCTGAACGGGACCACTCTGAACATGGGTGGCTCAACCATCTGACCCAGCGGTGTGGGCAGGAGACAGTGCTGTGTGCTGCAGTTGGACCTCATGTTGGTCCTGCACTGCACCAATCTGGTAAGTCTGCTGAGAAATGCAGCTGATCTGGGATCCACATCTGGTGTAGTTCCAGAAGCCCCTGCTGCCCTGCTCAGTTTCTTGGCTTTTCATGAGCCAGGCTGGTGGCTTCTGCAGGGTGGAGACTTCAGCACATCATTTCCTTATTGTGCTGATGGCAAGTCTCAAAGCTTTGGAGGTGAGGTTTGTGTTTGAATGTTACCAAAGCAACCCCAGGCAGGCTGGGGAGCTTTGCCTACCTGCGGCCACATCTGCCTCACATCTGTTTCCAGGCGGTCTGTACCTGCAGGCTTGGTGTGTGCCAAAGCACGAGGCGCTGCTCTGCGGGTCCCCTTCAGAGGGGTGGTACCTTGGTGGGAAGCCAACAAAAGGCCCTTGCATTCAGCTCCCCATTTCCCTCAAGGATTGGACCAGGCTCTGGAAAGTGAATTTACAGAAAAAGGCCAAACTCAATGTGACAAACATCCATACAGGCAAAGGATGTGGGAGAGGTTCAAACCCTGTCCACAGCAGAGCTGCTGCTGCACAGAAATTACACGTGACCAGCTCAGTGACTTTACCAGACTCCTGGGTTCCCTTGTCAGGTCTTTTCTGGGGCCCTGAAGCTCCCTTTGCAGCACTTTCCAAACGCAATAACCTTGAGCTTTGCAGCTGAGCTCCAGCGAGGCGCAAAATGAAAGTCACACTTGGGCAAGAGGCCAGCACAAGGCTCCAGAGCATCCTCTGATGCTAACGCAGCACACGCAGGGGAGATGACTGGGAAATAGCCCTGGGAGTTTGGGTCTGTTTGTGGCTGGGACCTTGTGGGAAAGTTCCCTGCAGTTGCTTGAGTCACAGCAGTTTTCCAAGGAGCTTGCAAGCAGCACATGCCATTGCGCACATGCGGAGACCACGTAAAGCCTGGTCCTGTGTCTGCAGGGGAGGAATCAACCCCATTCCTCTCCCTGTTTCAGTTCCCAGCAGTATGGAAGTGATTTAAAGCACATGCCACCAGCTGATGAGGCTGACTGCAGTGGGAGCTGGGGCTCGCCTTGCTCCTGCACTCAGGCAGGGCTGTGTGTGCCTCAATGGGTGCCCGTGCAAGCCGGCAGGTACAGTCTTGGTGTACGGGGCAAGGTGGCCCGCTTTGCCCTATAGCAGTGCCTGCAAGTGGGGTGCCAGGGTGGGACTGGCCTTGCCAAGCTTTGCCTGTGTCATGCAAAAAGTGTTCTCTCCAGTGGTCCCACTGCTCTGGGCTGTCTCAGGGCTGCAGTACAGTGAGATCTGCCCTGAGAGACAGAGCTGGCTCCTGGCTTGCCAGAGCAAAGAGGGATGTGCAATCCCTGCTGGGCAGGTAGGAAAATTGCCCTGGGCTGGGTGTCTGTGCTCCATAACCCTACAGGGCTGTAGGCAGGAGGAGGAGGATGGCTGAGCTGCCTGTCCTGCCCCATCCCACCTCGCTGGGGCTATACCAGAGAAGCACACTGCTTGGTTCCTGGGATATGGTCACCCTGGCTTGGGAAGACCAACATTTCTGGTGGTGAACAGGTCTTCAGATGTGTCAAGATACTCGGGGCTGCAAATTGGATTTACTGCGACAGGTACAGAGGAATGAGCATTTTATTCACAGGCACTTTCAGATGAGGATGCCTCAGATACTTCACAAGGTGCAAAGTTTCCAGTAGCTATGTTTCAGATTGGTGCTTGTGTATGATGCGAGCTCGTGCTTGAACTGGAACAGGAGAACCATTGCAAAGGGACAATTTTAACATCAGAAACTCAGGGAGTGGAATAAAATAATACCCTCAATTCCTTTGGGCTCCATCCCTACCCATGAAGCTTCACTGGAACCAGCCAGGACATTCTGCATTTCTCCTGAACACACTGGATGTTCCCTTCTCCCGCAGAGGCTGCAGAAGATAAAAGCTGTGACCTGGCACGGGCTCTGGAAGCTGAGGAATTTCCAAACTCATTTTCTGATAAGAGCTCTGACAAAGCCTTTCTGGAATGGTTTGAAACAGTCGGTGTTCACTGATACCCTGCAAGGTCAAGTCATTTAGCAAGGACCACCCCACACTTATGTCAAACGGACCAAAACAGAGATGGAAACAAGGCTATGGCACTGCAGACCCTCTAACTCATGGCAGGGAATGGGCTCTCTCCCTGCAGCTGAAGCAATATTCAGGTCCTGCTCACCCAGAGAAGCAGAAGGAAGGGTGTTTGGAGATGTAAAATTGCCAACTGAAACATGCACATTGTCCCTCTGCAAGGGGAAGGGATTGCTACCACATGGGTTGGTGTCACCCACCCCTGCAACACAAACTGGCTCCCGTGTGCCTGGAGCAGAGCAGTATTTGCTGGCTGTAGGCTTGATCAGAACCTGGAAACTGCAAAGTAACAGTCCCTTCCTGCAGGATTTTGTGAACATATCCAACATTTACATGTTCCCCAGGGAACAAGCCTGGTGCCTTGAGCGGGGTGAGGAATGGAGAGTTATCTGTGGCTGCGTGCCATCTGCTGCAGATCCATAACCCCATTTCCAGCTCCAGCCTCCCATGCGTGCTGCATCAGTGTGAGCATGATGCAGCTCCATCCAGCACACTGACTTACCATTTATTCCTCAAAGCAGCATCTTCAAAGATGCCCTTTCTGCACACAGAGCCGAGCTGTCTGCTCTGTGCTCTCTCTGTTGGGTTTCTTGGGGCAGACGGCTCGTGCAGAGAAGTTCAATGACCCCATGTTAGGATGAGTGCAATGTTCCAGGTGTGTGAGATGCCCAGAGATGCCTGGGCTGGGTGTCAGGGGAAAATCATCCCTACAACATGGTGCAGAAGGGAAAAGCTGGAGCAGGCAGGAACATCAGGAGACGCCAGTGCCATGCGTCGAACCCTGTGCTGTGGTACCATTGAAAGGTGTTGGAAAAACCCCACTGTGTGATAACTGTCCAGCAGTGTGGCCTGTTGTGCCTTGGAAAGTGTGGTTTCCACCCATTTCTACCTCCTCATCCAGCTGAAAAAGGTCTTTGCATCTCCAGGGGACTGGCCACTTGGTGGGAACTTCTGCGGATGAGGACACGGAGTCACCCTCCTTCCAAAGCATGTTTGTTAAAGGGGCAATAGGAGAACGTATGAGCCTTGACCTGCTAAACAAGCAGGCATCCACATGAAAGGCTATAAGGGCTGGGTCCCACCCTGTGACGTGCTGGCTGATGACAATGGCAAGGAGCAAAATGCAGCAGAATGTCTGGTCCCCAGGAGCGGCCCTGGGAGGGTTGTGAAAGGGGCTTTGGCACCAGCAGCGCTTTCTGCTGCACACAGGCTGCTTATTTAGGAGCTGATCCAGTGAAACACTTGAGCACAGAGGTGTCATTGAGTTCAGAGGGACTGCGCACCTCCTTAAAGGAGGTACTTGTGCGTTTGAGGCTACAGACCCATGTAAGTTTGCTGGATCAGGGGCTTAGGGTGTAACACGGGCGGCAGGATGCTGAAATACTTCGGGGCTGAGATCACTCTTGGCCTCATAAAATGGCCGTGGAAGATTTATTGGCTTTTATCTTCATTGCTGCAGAAAAATGAGTGGTGTGTTGGGGCCAGAAAGCAAAAATCAGGCTCTTGGAAAAGCAACAGCAAGAGTTCCAAAGCTGCTGTATACGTTAACAAAGAGTTTCTCCCACCCCAACCCATGCAATGCTCCTGCAGTAAAGTCCCAGCTGTGCAGCTGGACGATGGAGCTGTGTCTGGAGCCAGGGCTGCCCAGAGGAGCCGGGTCTGGCTCTGATGTGCTGCTTCCACAGGGGCCGGTGCAATGTGGGGACCTTGTGAGGCCCTTCCGTTGCAGAGGAGGGGTCAGGAGACCCTGTGAGAGGCTGCCCTGGGAAGGGGGAGTCACACTTGGCTTTCATATTGCTATGGAGAGTTCATGTCTTGCCCTTCTGAGGGATGGACTGGGGCAGAGCATCACCAGCATCATGTCCTGGGCAACCTCTGCTCTCCAATGCCAGTGTTCAGAGCAGCCCAGAAGCTTTTGCCCAGGTGAAGTGATGGGCTTCAATTAGAGACAGTTAAATAGCGTAAGGAACTGTTGGGAAAAGGTAGAGGGAGAGGTTCACAGGGCTTTAGCTGATGGGAGGTCACAGGTGTTGTGTGCACTATTTGTAAGATGCTCCCTGGACTTGGACAGTGTGAGAAGGGCACCACTGAGACCTGCTTGGGCATGGCTGATACTGACCTGGCTCCTTGTTCTCTCTCCTGCCAGGAGCATGGCTATGGAGCAGGGCTGGTACACCCGGGATCCCCACTGGTGCTGGGAGGGCTGAAGGTTGGTGGTGAGGTTGGGCTGGTGGGGAGGAAATGGGGGACATCATGCCTGGAGGCTCTCTGGGGAGCAGAGAGGTGCCCAAGGCTGGGGTGCTGTAGAATCGTAGAATCTCATCTCAATCTCCCCGATTTTAGCTATGAAAAATGTGTATTTCAGGGTGGAGAAGGCGGTTACAAAGAGGGTGGCTCTGTGCGTCCTGCACGGCCACCTTGCCCTCCAAGGGCCAGTTAATGTCTTGAACACCTCTGGGTTATTTGGGAGGCACAAATGTGTTGTCTGAGAGCCCTGTGATAGCCAGCAAACCAGAGTGCTTGATGGAGCCTGCTTGGCTGGAGGCTGTTCCTACCATGAGGCTTGGTTTCCTTGGGCTGTCCAAGGTGCAGGGAGCTGCAAACAACACTCAGGACATGAAACCTTATTAAATACCAGGCTCTGAGGAAAGCCCATGCTGATCCCAGCCCCTTTTGGTGGCTCCCACCACAGAGCTCTCTGGTGCCTGTCAATGCCTGCCCCCTGCTCCATGCCATTGACGGCATCTGCAAGGAAACACTGGGTGACCACCCTCAGGGGAGCTGCTCAAGTAGGGGGTCTGTCCCCCAGAGCCAAGGAGGTGAAGAGACTTTGCTCCATAGACACCACCCTGTGTCTGATGCACTTCACAAACATCTGGAGAGGCTTTTGAAGTGTGGTCTGTTGCTTCTGCGTGTCTGAGGGCTTTGCTAATGCCCTTCGCTGCTCTTGTGACGTCTCGTTGCTTCTTGCTCCAAGGCATATTTTTAGCACAGAGCTGCATCTGGTCTGGCTGTGGCTCTCCTTGTGAGTCCTCCAGCACAGATAAGGAAGCGGGGAGGAAACAATCGTCGCCTCAGTTATTTTTGGCGATGAGAAGCTCCTTATTAACAGCATGACTTTTTAATAAACAAAATACCCCTTCATTCGGGGCGAAGGGGAAACAATTGGTCCATTTATCCCCTGCACTAATGAGGCTGCAGAAAGGAGCTAATGGGAGCTCACTTGACAAGGGGCTGCAGAACAACAGAGCTATTCTGGGAAGGGCAGGAAAGGCTGCCGGGAGAAGAGGTTGAGTTTCCTCTCCATCCCGAGGTCTGTTCCCATCTGCTGGTGCTGCCTCCCTTCCCAGCTGGGGGAGGGCAGAGCCATGGATGCCTGGGGGTTGGAGCCTGCATGGCCTCATTTGTTGCTCTGAGTAGTTTGAGGGTCTCTTCTCCATCCTAGTATGGCATGGGCTGGACCCCATGCAGGTCTGCACAGATCTCACTGCACTGGAGGGTCTCAGCCATCCCATGCTTCATTCAGGCATGGAGCCTCCTGCCCTCCAGTCATCCCACAGAGCGGGAATGACTTGACCATGGGGTAAACCAGAGCTTGCCTCTGACCTGTGCAGCTCTGCACTGGTGGGGCCAGACCTTGCTCTCTGGCCCTGAGTTTTGACACTAATACTGAGGCAGAAATGAGAGGACAGTGCTGTTTTGGAGGCTGCTGGGCACCAGCAGCCCCTCTCCGATCCACAGGTGCTGCAGGAGGTGCAGGGAAACTGGACCTGACTGATAGGACCTGGCAGAGCTTTCTGGGACCCTCTAAAGTAAGGGTTTTACCACACATGTCCAGAAGAGGCCACGGAGCTGCTGCGAGGGCTGGAGCAGCTCTGCTCTGGAGCCAGGCTGAGAGAGCTGGGCTGGGGCAGCCT
>WYDI02027822.1:0-53958 GCA_009867235.2 Psittacus erithacus
CACCCACCCTCCCACACACAGAGGCTTCCTTTTGGCTTTCTGTAATAGTGCATAATGAATATTCTTCATACAAATAAAGCTAATTTTGATTTAACAAGCATATTATCCTCTAGGGTGCTATATTATCTGTGTTATTCAAGCACAACTATATAGGGGCTGGTAGTGGCCTGCAGAAGAACAGAGCCTGAAGGTACAGAGCCAGGGTTTGTGTCCTAAACACTGATATACTGGTGTTTTATTTGAGTAAAAGAACAAAAATGGGTTGGGGTGAGAAGCAATAGGTGTGAATTCTACTCTGTGACAAAAATTGAATATGGTCCTCTTGCTTTTCATCAAAAAGAGTTTCCAGTTTTATTTTAGCTGAATGAATTCCACCTGTAACATTAAAACAAACAAATAAACAAAAAATGAAAAAACAGCCTATGAAACCAACCAAACAAAACCCAACCCAAACTTTTAAAACAAATACACAAAAAACTTTTAGTCTATCTGTTAGATTAAGTATGTCATGTACTCTGTTCTAAAATTGAAATATTCTATTGTATATAAATTCTGCCATTGTAAGATTTTTCTCTTGAATTGACATGTGTTTGATTTATAAAAAAACCAAAGAAACAAAAAAATCCCCAGTAATTTTTGCAATTAATTTTCAAGGATTTTTTGTGAATATCAAGCTGAGGTATCTATGTGAATGAACTCATGAATATTCCAAGTATGAAGCATTCTATCCTCTAAAGCATTTGAATTTGTTTGACCTGTAGATATCAATGTAGCCTATTGGGAAGCCACTCTTCTGTGACATGTTGTCATAACTAGCTTTCATTGGAACTGTTTTTCGCACTTTTCCTCACATGGCTATTTAAATACAATTACACAGAGGCAGCCAAGAAAGCATACAAAGTAATGCTTAAATCTTTGTCAGCATTAGTTAGCATTTCAGAGAATGCAAAATACTTACACTGAAATCAAGTCAGATCTTCATCTAAATCCTTATTGTAATCTACTAGTAAAGACCTGCTGCACTTTCAGTAGGCATATTAATGGTGGGTGATGGGCTTCCTCAATGTTTGCATCCTCATAAGTGCTTTGTATGTAATGCTTTAGTACAGGCCGGATTTTCTTTAGGTTTTCATTTCTAAACAGGCCTTTTTGGGCGTACATCTGTGATGCTTCAATACCATCTGCTCAATAAATAAACACTTTTTGATGGGTGCAACCTAAAAATTTTATCTGCTATAAAAGGTATTTCTTGCTTGTAATTAAAAAGAAATATCTCAGTTCTCTGTATGAGTGGTATAACTGAACCAGACCTTCTCTTTTAATGTTCTTAACTCTGCAGAGGAAAAAATAACTGTAGGGTGTTGTAGAAAAATGCCTGATAAATGATGTCATGGCTATATACTTAGTATTCTTGCCATACACAAGTAAACAACATCTTTAAAAATTTGATGCTTTAAGAATCAGATGGAAGGGGTTGATTGCCGCGATTGAGAGACGGGACTCAGCTTGATACAAGCAAAGTGTCAGCTTTAATGGTTACACATATCGGCTTATATTCCTTTAAGACAAGGATGTGGATTAGCTTGATTGGTGTTTAACAAGTTTACAATTACACATTCTACATTGATTGGCCATCCACCTTAGTAACTACTTTACCTAAAACAAAGAAAATCACCATTAACACATAGTCTCGGTGATTTACGCCCCAATCGCGCAGCTGCTGCTAAGCTTTCTCTGTGTGGCACCATCCTCAGCCATCCTCTGCATTCTTCCTCAATCAACAAGTCTGTCTGACTCCGTTCTCAGCATTTTTCATTTCTTTATCAGCAAGTCCCAAGGCCTGCGGTTACCGCTTCACCAAGGTTTTCTGCCGACAAGTTTCAACACGTCCTGCTCCAGCAGCTCCGTCTGCTCCCCCGGGACCATTCCTGCAGTTGATCGAAGGAAAGTGTTGATCACTGCAATGTTGTCTGAATGAAAGGCCCAAAACTGGTGAAACAAAAAAATAACCAATCCCCTCCACTCCCCCGCCCCCCCCCCAAAAAAAAAAGAAAAAACCAACCCAAAAAAAAACCACCACCAAAACCCACAACCCCCAAACCAGAAACTGATGAAAAACAGAATATCTAAACTAGGCTCAGGAGAAGCTTAGAAACATGAAGACTGTATTGACTTAAGATAGGATCTTTAGGAGCTAGCGGGCTGAGGGAACAACTGTTACTTGAAAGCTAGAGTTTGATGTACAGAATAAGTGTTTCTTCCATGTTGTCATCTAGTGGTTATTGGAATAGAAAAACACCAATGCTGAGGTCAAGCAATAGAAATAGTAGAGATTTTTCATTTAATTTTGATACTGCTTTGACTCCTACTAGAATTGGGGGTTATTTTAATTTGAATGAAATACTAGACTACATAGTTACTGTTGTGTTAAAGTGAAAAATATTGCTAGGAGGGGATAGGAAGAGAAACTGAAGAAATAGTCAATGTGTGTAGTACCATTTGTGTGTTGCTCACAGTTATTTAAAAAATAAAAGCCATAACCAAACAACAAAAAAAGCAGAGCAGTAGAAAGTATGAAAGGTAGGAGGAATGTAAATGCAAGGTAAAATAGGAGAACAGATATCTATGCAATTATATTGCAGGTGTCAGTGAGAGCACTGGTTAGATAAAAGATCTTTCTCAGTTTTGTTGTGCTAAACATGAAATAGAATTTTTCATTGCTGATAATGTGTACTCATCAATTCCACATTCCATCTGTAGTGTACTTCCACTAAAAAGGAGCTCATTTACCGCTTGTGTGTTTACTTTAATCTCTATTTGGTGGTAAGTGGAAATCAAAGCTTTGACTTGTTCCACATATAACATTGCATAGAAGTCTTCAAAATCCAATCATAGCACATTAAAAAAAAAAACCCTGAAGAAATTGCAGGATGTTTGAGAGGATGAGGTGAATGGGACTGGTGAAAGCTTGTCAAAAGATCAACGAAAGTGCATTCTGGGTACTTGAACTATAGAAACAACAAGCTAGATGCAACTGTTTTTTTTCCGAGATGCTGATGGCCTTATGCACACTGATCTCCCTTGGTATGAATAGAAGCTGACTTCTGTTCTGAGCAGCAGAGTGTCAGAGAATGCCCTACATCCCTATAGTGGATCTAGACAAGAAGCAGCTTCCCCCTCTCTGTTACTTGAATATTAACAAGGGATGGAGGTGATGTGGGATAATTTAGGCGTGGCCAGGATTCTTCTATAATTCCCACAGTCTAGACCAAATGGCTGCAAAGAGGTATGAATCTGAGAGGAAATCTACCACAAAAGGAAGCAACCTTCTCTAGTAAGATCTTTACTGGACAAGGTGCATTTTCCGGGAAGAGCTTCAGAAAGATGAATGACTATTCTTGTTTCTATTAAGACTTTTCTACAAATTTGCTAACAAACTTATGACAGAGAATGAGACTCATGTCCATGACTGTCTTTAAGACTACAGGAGCACTGGCATAATGAACCTAAGACATTATCTTTTGTTGTGTCTCATGATTATTCTTTATTTCATCTGATATCTGTTACTGGAGAGTTCAACTAGATAGTAAAGATATATGAATAGAGTCTAAAGAACAGCCAATTAATATTTAATGAATGGAATATTTAGTAAAAGGTGTTGTACAATGTGTCAGATTTTCAAACTACTGAAAAATAAATAGCTCTGTTAGAACCCCTAAAATATATACACCTGAAATTTTCTACATTCTGAATGAAGCTAATGCTAATATTCTTTTCCAGTTGCGGGCTTCAGAAGATTTAAGATATTTTTAATGCTCTAGAAAGAGTTACTTCAGGTGAAGCAAGCAAGGTGACCCAGTAGGCATGGTCAATAAATCTTTTTGTTTATTAAAGGTTTATTTGAGCCTTGTGATTATATATGTTTATAATTTTGAGCCTGGTTTTCCTGTAAGGTGTGAAAGGCAGTATGAAAAATTTGTTTAAAATTAAATGAATTTATGTTCTGTCATGTTTTGACCACAGTGTCACTGTGAAAGGCAATTGCTTTTTGTATCGATTATTTTCATAAGTATAACTTTACAAATTGTATATTTAAAAAATACTTTTTCTGTGCTTTCTGAACTTATTGTTATCTTGTCCAAAAATATCTGGAAAATGACTTGGCAACTGGAGGTCACTCTGCTGGATTGCTGCCTTCATATTACCCTGCATGCCCAGTCACAAGAAGCTCATGAGAACAGTGTTTATGTATTGCTAACAACTGTGTACTGAAGCACACACAGACATATGATGTAAGTGTGTGGAAAATGTTAATTGAAAGAAGTGTGCAGTTACCATTTCACAAGCTTTTGTCAAAGCACAAATTTTACTTTAACTGATGGATTTTCTTTTGGAGATGAATGTTTTCCTGACTCTTCTTGTTTAGTACTTTTACTGACATGTTGATAAAGTGTCAGTAAAGCACAACTCATTAACCAGATTTCTGGAAATCAAGACTTTTTCCCTATGACTCAGCTGGGAGGTGGTGAAATCACCAAATCAATAGCAAATGAATAGGAAAACCTGTTGAACTTTAAGTGGAATACCAACAGGATAACTTGACCATGAAAAAAACCCCAAAACCACACTTTAAATTTATGTAGCATGATATGACAAAAAGTATGCCAAATATGTCACACTGAATGAGATTTAACTTCTCATTGTCACTTTAGTAGTCAAGTAATGTTTCTGTCCAACTATATGTAGCAGTTGTAATGGCCTTGTGGTTCATGTTTAAATTAACTGTTAGTCTTGAAATTAACTTTTGCATTCAGTAGCAGCAGAGAAGGGTCTATTCACATGTGTTTATAGTCACCAGTTGGTAAACACGGCCTATGAAAGGAATGTTGGAAATAGGTCTGTTGTTGCCATGTGCTTTACTTTGCAGTGATTCTAAACTGCGTTATCTGCAAATATCTATGGGTTGTGCCAATTGCAAGACTGTTCCCAGTAGAGCCTCTCATCCCTCTGATGAGGTAGCTGTGCTAGGACAGCCTATGTCCATTAGTGCTGTGAGGCTGGGGGATGACTTAGCTAAGTGCACAAGAAAATAGCTTGCTGATGTTAAGGGGCCAAATTCTGCTTCTGTTGAAGCTGGGTAGATTTTTGAACCTGTTGTATCTCGGTCTCGGGGTACTTACAATACAACAATGTTCCTTTTTCTTTTACCTTGTTTTTAACAATCCAAAGAGAGTCGTACAATTTGTATTTGAGGAACTCAGTACCTAAGAACACTTCTAATGTAAGTCAAAGCACAAATTGAGTTGTTTGATACTCACTGGTTGTTGTGATGGTACAACGTGAAATTGTTTAATTACAGTATAGAAGTTCATGAGGGACAGTTATTTCATGTCTCCATTTCTCTTGCCTATAAGTTCCCAAAAGCTCTAATGTATTGAAGATACTGCAGTGTACAAAGATGATTATAAAATGCCACTCATTATAAAACAGATTTTCTTCCAATAAGTTCAATATTTTCTTGCCAATGTTTAAATAGTTGCGAATTGAAGTAAATACAGAAGAAATATGTTGATTCTGCAAAGAGATAAGCAGCTGAAGGGACTGTGAGGTTTGGTTTTTTTTCCTTCAAATAGAATATTTTCACCTGCAGTCAGAAGATAGGACAAATCACTCAATTTTACACGTAATTCTACACAGAATCACTGCATGACCTATGATTGCTCATAGGCTCATTTCTTTTAGCCTATAAAACAAAAGAGCATTCCTGTAGAGTCCTCCAGGAAAATGTTTTAGTAGCACTCTTCAGCTTGTGTCCACATGTATGAGACTGGTTTGGCAGCTCACAATGTGACTTTGGAGTGTTTCTGCATATTAAGTCAAGCTTTGATGAAATGCTGATGCTATAAGGGACTTAAATGAACCAATAGCTTTTGCTCCACCATACCTAGAAGGCTAAAGATATTTTTCTGCCTAGCAAATAGAACTGCAAGCATACCACAGTATTCTTTTCAGGACGGTTTGTTGTCTCAGTAGCATATCCTGTTTATTTGTATATGACTTGAAGTGTTCTTCCTTTGCTGCTGGGTAGCATGTCATGCAAGGCAATCTAAACTGGGAGAAACTGCTGTATAAACATTTGATGTCACATATGATTGAATTCATAGCATGTAGCTTATCCAAAACAGAGCACCAAGTTATTCAGAACCCAGGTTATTCAGAAGAAGACATTGCTGGGCAGATACGAACAGATATGAGTACCACGAGTGGCTGTGAAATAGCATGTTACTCTCAACTAGTGCCTGAAGTTGTTATATGAATAGTTCTAATGTACATATAACATCATCCAGAAAATTCACACGTAGAAATCCTTGGATCTGAATCAGCATACCTAAGCAAAATTATTTTAACCTGGATTGGCTTCTAAGATAAATAGAATATATTTATCTTAGCCTTGATACCTCCTAAAATTATCAGATGGTGAGCATAATTGTATAAGCTTATTTATGGGAGCAAAAGAAAAGCCACTTTGACAGTAAGAGGGCCTCATCCACTTGGTCTTCCTGGTCAGGTGGCCTGTTGCAGACCTCCTCTGTAATGTCCCCTGTTTCTGCCATCCCTTTAATTCTGACCCCAATGCTCTTGGTTGGCTCCTCATCCATCCCCAGGTGGAGCTCTGTGCACCCAGCTGAGCTGGTTATTGATGCAGAGGGTGACACCCCCTCGTTGTCTTCCCAGCCTGTTTTTCCTGAAAAGCCTGTGTTCTTCTGTTCCAAAACTCCAGTCACAGAAGCTGTCCCACCATGTCTCCATAATGCCAGTGAGGTTGTAGACATTCAGGTGTGTGCATACCTCTAGCTCCTCTTGCTTTTTTCCCATGCTACATGCATTGGCATAGAGGCCGAGTCAGGAGTCTGTTGTAGAAAAAAAGAAAACTTTCCAGAAGCCTGAAAACATGCTTACAGTTCCTACATAGTGGCATTCTTAGAACTTGCAGACTTTAACTTCTGATCTTTGTAACAAATAATAATTAAAAATATTGTCATTTGGCAACAAATAAAATGAAAATGAATCAAATTAGTGACATGAGCTCTGCAGCTGCCAGGCTGGATTATCTCACAGCTACAATTTTGTTAATCAACTGGTTGGTTATAAGCAATGTTTCCTTGAAGGAATATGGGGCAATTAATTGCTGCCTTGCTATGAGCTACTTTTCTTCCTGCCTAAAACCATTCTATAATGCAGTATTGTGATAGAAGAAAACTTCAAAGTCCTGCTGCTAATGACAGGGGGGAGAAGGGAGCAAAGAAGAATCATGTTTTACAGTGTTTATGGCTGTGAAATTACAGCCTGTGTCTGGGGTGAAAGTGTACAGAGTCCTCCAGGTATGAGCCAGGGTGCTCTCATGGACGTGTGATTGTGAACTCTGATATTGCAGAAATTTCTGAAGGTCTGTACTCCAGAAAGTGGTATCTTGTGCTATCTTCGGAGGATCTTTAAAGAAGATACGGTGTCTTGTTAAACTCTATTTCATGTGCCTAATTTTGATGCTACTGCATTTGAAGATGTACTTTATCATTATCTGGAACTTGTGCATAAGTATCCAAAGAAACCTAAGGTGGGTGTTAAACACAACTGTTCTACTTTGATCATACTTTGCTTTGCATTTCCTTGAAGTTCATAACAATAACCACAGCATATATATATTATATATTTTTATGATATACCTGTATCTGTAAGCACTCTGGTACCACGATGTACTTAGTTGGCAGCATAACTCTCACTTGAGAAAGTCACCACCAGGTGGGACAAACCAGTCCTCTGGGTTGCTGTCCTCAGTCATTTGTGATTTAAGACCTGCATTTTAGATCATGCGGATCTTTTAGGTGGGATAACTGTAGAATAACTAACTTCTCTAGACAGGTCTCACAGCTGTTGCCTCCTCTGTTTTTACCTCAGTGTTACATGAACAGGGAGAGAAACTCCGTTTAACATGATCTTTTCCTTCTGTTTATGATCTTCCCCTTCTGTTTATGATCTTCCAGCAGCAAAATGAGTGGAGGATGAGACAATGATGCGAAGTGTATTATTCACCATGTTGCTCAAATTCTTTGTTCTCTGTGAAGTGTATTATTCTTACTGTGGGCCTCATTGAATTCCTATATGGAAACAAGTACCATACATTTTGTGTAAAAGGATTTCTGTCTCAAAGACTTAATACTCTGGGCAAAATTGTGTGCTGTGCCCCCCTGCTTGGGAAGCGTGGCTTGTGACTGAAAAGGTTACTGTCTGTTTCACCTGCATTTTCTTGCCTTTTATGAGGACATGGAGTATGCTGGGACTGATAAAAGTTAGTGTGCACATTCTTTATCTCAAGCACCTCTCTACATTCTGTTCATACAGGAAAATGAATTAAGCACCATTGCCATACTTAAGTTTTCTCTAGGCTTTTGAAAAATCACCACTTAACTATTTGATACAGGCAAAACTGGCCACTTTTAGTATCCTGTAATATTCTGTGGAATCCCTACCATAGCAAGTGCTGCAAAAAAAGGAAGGTAAAATTGCCTATCAAAATATGCAGTGTATAAAAATGATGCCTGCATATGCTGAGAGAAGATGTTTCTAAGGAAGCTGCTGTTCTAAGGAGAAAAAAGGGACACACAAATCTTGCAGGTTGGCACATTTCCAATGCATTTTTTTTTCCAACCAAAAATATAGCAATAAAGCACTAAGGTTTAAATTATTCAAAATCCAAGTACCAAACTGGACATTAATCTCTTAAACATAGATGTTTCAAATATATTTTCCATTTTAAGGAGCCATGATACATTTTTATACCTACTAAAATGCATTTCTGTCAAACGATGATATGATTTTGACAGAAGTTGAAGAAACAGTATGTAAATTTTGCCATATAAAGTTTGTCCAGATCCTGTAACTGGATAGATTCTTCTTAGAAGGTAGGTGCTTAAAGTTTAAGGTTATTGCATTCTTCATTTCCTAACAGGAATTATATGAAATGGTGTTCATCTATTTTACCTGAAATTACTTGAAGATCAAAGAGGTGTGTAAAAGATTTTCCCATTAAGAACAAGCAACTTATTAAAGAGCTATAAGTAGATCTGGAATGGAATATAGTAATGGAATAGTATCATCTTGTAAGAAGGGTAATAAATACTTCTCCTGGCCATTCTACAGAATAGTCTTTTTTCTTGACATTTATCAGCATAATACAGACTTCTAGATGCAGAAGAAGAAGAGTGCTGGCCTGATTTTTGTGAGGTTTTCAGGCTCCTCACATGCGAATCTGACAGTAAATATAATTCAGAAAGTTGATACAGAGTAAAATCACATACCTTGTTCTGCGTCTTATTTTTGAAGCAACAACAGCAGTGCTTGAGCAGATAAGGAGATAATTAGTTGCTCAGGCAATGTTTACTTACCAAAGTTTAAAATCTTTTCTTTTTTTAATGTGAAAGATTATATTTTTTATAATGTTTTCCTAGTATTATTAGTAGAAACTCCTTTACTCTTAGCCGTAAGTGTGTACCGGAGTACCTCCAGAAAACCTTACAGCCATAAACCCCTACCTTCGCTTGATTGTGCCACATGTATTCTAAGTCAGGAATTGCTTTGTGGGTCCTAATGTGAGCTGAGGATATGTCCCCAGCATGGAAACTCCTACTGCAGTTCTGGGGGATGATTCGCTGCCTTAGCAAGTATTGATCTGTGTGTTTCAGTGCTGGGGGGACCAGAAACCCAGCAAACAGAACAGCACGCATCTCCACACTGCATCTTTGCTGCTGATGGGTTCAAGTTGGAGGGGTTGTTTTTAACAGAGCCACTAGTGAACCAGCTAGTACTGTACTGTGGTACAGGCTGATCTGTTGCAGATGAAGCACTTTCTGTCTTTAACCTTGATGATGTTCCTGTCAGCCCATTCACTGCATTGCTGCCCTGTTCTGGATCACACTCAATAAGTTAGATAAGGCGAAGAGAGGGAAGGAGGCATTGCTGACAGCCCTGATGTTTCCCCCTCTCTGCCATTAGTAGGAATACTAGTAATGAAGGCTGTCAAAACTTAAACCCTGTCTCTGTACCCTGGCAGAAGCTTTTCATTTATTAGTGCTTTTCTGTTTCTTAAAATATACCCTAGTTTCCAAATCCCTTTGTCTTGCCCATCCAATGAACAACCTTGATCTCCTTGTGTTGTCCCCTCATCTCCACCACAAAGCACCCTGGATCTCTTCTGAGGCTGCAAGAATCATGGGTAGGTAGACAACTTATTTGAGAATGTCAATGTGGTTTAAATTCACAACGTGGCTCAAGTTAATAATGACTAAAATAATTTTCAAAGCCAAGTCAGTCTAGTATTTCATTTTACTATTGAAAATAGATTTTCAGTAATGACTGAGATTTGATGGAAATTAATTCAGTTTCTGACAAAAGTTTTTAAATTCCTGAATTTTCACACCAACTTTGATATCTGATCCCAGCTTACGAATATGAAATGATGCCTGATTTCTTTTAAAATATGCATTATCTTTCATACTAATCTGTTTCTATTGGTCAGTAAGTCTTTTTCCTTTCAATTGCCATTAAAAAACCTGTATTTTCTCCTTGCTTGTGTTTCAGTATTTTGCACTCTTAAACTGCTGAACAAGATCCTCCATTTCTCAGAGAACTGTGTATACTGGTAGCAAAGAAAGCAACGCAGATAGCACATGCTACACGTTCCTAGCACATGCTACACGTTCCTAGCACATGCTAAGAATCATAAATTCAAATTCCCAGCACACTTAGTTTCACTCTGTCACATCAACATTCTTTATTTTCCCAGCCTGAGAGTTTTCCTTAATGAAAAACAGTGTGTTGATTTCTTTGGCTGAAAGCATAATCCAGAAGAGGCTCTGATCGCTATACACCTTACACTTAGGCTGATTTCATACTCAGTAATAACCACAGAGTTTCCACCACCAGCCAGTATCTCTGCCTTTATTATGGAAGCATTATTTCAGCCCAAAGGTCTTTTCCTGTTTCTAATAATCGTAGATTTTAAAAATGGTTTGGGTTGAAAGGGACCTTAAAGATAATCTAGTTCTAACCTCCTTGCCTTGGGCAGGGGCAAGTTGCTCAAAGCCCCATCAAACCTGGCACCAAACACCTCCAGGGATAATAATGCAGTTGGTTTTATTCCTTCTGTACACTTAAACATTTCTTCTCTTCATGTGTTCCTTCCATGTAGAGATGATGCATTAATTTCAGTTCGCTAATCTGATATCTGATTCTTTAGAGGTGTTTGCTTCTTTATGAATACTTGTAATAAAATTTTACAACTTTTTGCAACAATCCAAATTTGTTTCACCTTTAGTAATAGCAAAACCTTATTTTCTTTAGGAATGAGATCTTAGTCATGGTTAGTCTTTTGCTAATTTAAGGTAAAATGCAAACACTTGGTTTGACTTATTTTGGAGTGTATGATAGAGAGTTTTGGAAAAAAAAAATAGTAACAGCTTTTATTAGCTGTCATCTTTTTATTATCCAGTTAAATCTCTTCCTTGTCACATTCACATATAACCTGAGATGTAATTTCTGTAATGAAGGGACCAGATTTTATACTCACTGATTCTTTTCAATTGTTTTCTTCCTTGTTTGCATACCTTTGTTCAATATTGTCCTCTTTAGCTTTGCAAAGAAGTAGTTCTTTTACTAATTACAATTTTTTAACATGTTTGTTTTGTCATACTTCTCAGCTCTTAAACAATAAAAAATCGAGGTGTTTGATGCCTTTCTTTTGTTTCCAAATGATTGCTGTTATTATAATCAGCTCAATGATATCTTCATTCCACTTCAAGAGAAATCTAAACAATCCACCTAATTGTTCCAATTCTAACTCTGATTTCTAAGCAAGGTATTATGTATACATGTTTTGTAGACAAACAGTTTTTGAGTAAAGTAATCCAGATCATTGTGTCTAAACAACTTAATTTCACTAAAATATCAGAGTTGTGGTTATTAAGTTCTTGTATTTCCTTGTTTGTTGCTAAGTAGAATGATGAGAAACAAGAATTAAAAAACCTTTATGGATCCTTTTAACTCTTCATTATTTGTAGAATGACACACATAAGTTAATCATGCCTACTAAGACAACACCTACTTAGACAACACCAGTAGTCCACATGCTGTTCTTCAAAATAACATAATAAAAAAATTTGTACTGGAAATATTTTCCTGTGGATGAAACAGTATCCAAGTTATCATCTTGTATTAGTTGTGAGTGCATCACTCCCTGTTTTTTTCATTCTGCAAAAATAAGATTACTGAGCAAAATATCCACAGCTCCACATATATCCTGTAACTGTAAATTTGTAAACGTATTGATTTCAGTGCAGAAGAAATTCATAAGCAATGTAAGTGTTGGGTCAACTTGACAATTATCTTGCGTCTATTCTGAGATGTGTTGAATGAGGTTGAAAATTACGTATAAAAAAAATAGAGTGAACACTGATACCATTATCAACAGGGATAAATTGAATTCCTAAGGAAACTGTCATTCCATCATCACTTCTCCCTTAATTTATGAGATATTCTTATATGGAATCAGCAACTGTCCAGACAACTGCTGGTTATTACAGCAGTATTATCTAAATATGGAGTAAGTTGTTTTGTGATTTAGTAAAATCCTAACTTCTCTGGGAGAGGGATGTTTGCAAAGAATAAGACTATTCTGAGAATTTGTAAAATGATCACTTTGCATACCTATACTTCATGCAAGAAATTTTCAAGTACTCCCAAGAATACTTTTGGAGGTGACATTTTGTATACGTTGTTCTATTGCAGCAGAAACAAATAAAATACAAACTTCTTGATTCTGCCAGACACTTTGTCATTTAAAAGATGTCACCTTGAGTTAAAGCTGGCAGGAGATTTGTTGCTAGTCTAGATTATTCATATCATTTCCTTTTTTGCTAACTGATGAGAACATTTTTTTTTTTTTTAAGCAAAAAGTCTTTCAATAATAATTTTTATCAAATGTTTCAAAAAGATTTTAGAGTATTGAAATGACTCATAGTGGAAGGTCTTACAACAAATGGTGCTTATTGACAAGCACTATATATTACTGTCATAGGTAGGACTGTGTAAAAAATGCCATTTTGATATTAATGGAAGGTGGGGGAAGGAGATTTATTATTTTTCTGGTTAGACATGAAATGTTACTCAGAAAAACAAACAAAAAGTCTATTCAATTTATCTACTTCAAACAAAATGGGACAGCCTTAATTAGGTGGAAAATATGTGCTCGTATAAAGCTTGATTTAGTTGTTGATATTTAACTCTAAAAAAATTGTCTGCACAACAAATACCTGTAATTTAAAAATCATTATTATTTTCATGTATTATTATTGCTGCTACCCACAAATACCTAAATCAAAAGTCTTGATTTGAACATTATCTTCCCTTAGGTTTTTTTGGGTTTTTTTAAGTTTAGCCAAATTTAGTCATTCTGAAATTACTAAACTTTTTTACTAGTTTATCCAATAGAAATAATCATTACTATGAGGTAAGCCAAGGAAGGAGTTCCATGCATTCGTTATTCTTTTTTCTCCTGTTGTCTGTTGTTGATTTTTATTTTTCCTACTTTGTGTTTGGAGGGCTAATGGAAAAATACTATCATGAGTGGAAATCGGGTCCCGGCTCTTGAGAATCCCACGAGAGATGGATTCGAGAGGCACTACGAAGAAGCAAGCAGTGAGCTCAATATGGCTATTGCATCAGCTGGAGAGAAAGGGGGGGAATGTCTTTCATACAGAGGGGTTTCTACTAGGAAAATGTGAGAGAACCTGGCCATCTCTTTCTGCAGATACTAATTGGGATCATAGCTTTGTTTCCATGACTGGCCCTCAGCTACCTTCTCTCCCTACCTTGCCTGTATGCAATGCAGTTCTCCCCCACTTTTTTTCTGTTTTGCTATCAGAAAAACAATTACTATGCACCTTAGATGAGCCCAGATTTATCTGACTCTCCTGTGGTAAAGAAATTATGGATTGTAATGAGCCTCATGGTAATAAGCTTCATAGTATCTTAGTTTTCTTGGAGTGCTTAATTTTGTAAATGTATGGTACTTCTGTTAGTGAATGCATGTCATTCTGGTGAACTAGTTATCACTCAGGATAACACTCATAAATTTGAAGGTGTCTCTTGATTTAATGCTGGGTGCTGTTCCTTCTTTTTTCTGGGAGGTAACCACCCTGTCTGGGGGATGGCTGGGAAGGCAGAAGCTGGAAGTGGAGATACTGGGCACTCCAGGGACCTGCAGCCATCAAAAATGAGGGCTTGGGTAACAGGTGTTCCCTGAACCCCTTCTTATGGGTTGTTTTATAATAATTTTTTCTAGATTTCTTTAAAGAACAAAGACCTTAAAGCTTGGTCCTCTGCACTCATGTTTACTTTTTAAAAACTCCAGCTCTTTCTCTAAGTGAGGTACTAGGAAATACCTCACTTTAAAAGCTGGTCTTGAGAAACACCTCTATTATGACACATGTGTAAAGTTTCATAAATTAATTTTAATTTATTAATTGATAACTTAGAGTAATATTTATTGATCTTAGACATATAACAGAATTTAAATACATCTAGGTTAATATTAAACTGCCTTTACACTGTACCCAGATTAGTCATTAGTAGCCAATTAACTTTTTCTTTCATGTGGAAAACTAAATGAAAGCAAAGAACTCATCTATTTTTAGAAATAATTAGAGGATTTAAATTAATTAGAGGATGGAGGAATATAAACACTAGTTTAAAACCTCAAAGAGATGTCCTGATTTTCACTGCCATTAAAATGTTTGGTTTTTGTGAACGTTTGTTAGGATCTATGATGCATCTTCATACCAAGCAGTGTTACAGCTAAAATATTCTAACTGATTTTCTAATTCTGCCCATACATTCCCTTCTACTTGAAGAGTAGGTCAGCACAGAGAGATTTTTATTCTCCCTTGGCTTTTATCATTACCTATATTTCATGCTGATCAGATAAGAGTTAAACTGAGAAGCAAGCCCAGTGATATATGGAGTATGTATATGCAGTCCTTGACAGTAGATGATGTACAAATAGAAGGTACAAGGGCATTGCACATATATTATAAAATGACTTTATGACAGGGAGAATTTCTTAATATACATTTTAAGATTTGTTCATTCCCTCTAAGTTTCTAGAGTCTCTATAATTGATGTCGTCAGTTATTTAATTTTTGTGTGCTTTCTTTTTTAATCTCTGAAAGTACTGCTGTCTGGTAGATTTCTTCTTTGCAAGATACTGCATTTGGCAGATTAAGTACTATTATTAAGCCAGTTACTGTATGCTACATATTCTGGACTCCATCCTAAACCTTCCTACTGAAACTTATGCATAGAGCTTAATTTTAGCGTTCTGGTCTATGACATTTCAGTATTTAGTTTGTGGTAGCTGATATTTCTGATTATTTTTTGTTGCATATCATATATAAAATATGTATACAAAATATATGTATATAGTATATACAATAAGAAATGATTCTATGATTTTCAAAAATATATGTATATAGTATATACAATAAGAAATTATGATTTTCATCTTTTAATTAATACTTTATATTGAATTATAAATAGGAGGCTTGTAATATAATGCCTTATGTTGCTCTTATGCAGTTTAGTATTCGTGTCAGAGTCTCAGTTTGGCTGGTATGTGGAAGTAGCGAAGAGTTTTACATCGTTACACAGACTTGGCAGTGCTCTACCCTTCCTCCCTCCTGCTTCCTCTCCATCCTGGACCTCCTCTGTAAAGAGGAAGATCTTTGGGAGAGCAAATAACAGTAGCTAATCAAGCATAGTAAAGATGCAAAGCTTATTTTCTTGTTTATCTAATCTGTGCAAACCAGGGCACAATTCAACACCTCTGTAAGTTAGTGGTTGGCAGTTTGATGTCAGTTTGCAGTATCCAGCTCAAAATATTTTTACAAAAACAAATTGAAGAATTACTTATTTTTTACTAAAAATTTGAAGACAGAATTATTAAGTAGTTCACAAGTTTTTGTTCTGCTCAGTTCTTGTATCTGTTGTTGATTATTTTGATCCTTTTAATCAAACAGCCTCCCCTCAAATAATTAGTCCTTATCAGATCTGCCAGATAAGCATCTGCATAAATACGATAGACATTCATTAGAAAATTATATCCTTTTCTCTATACACTATACGCTTTCAGTAAATTCAGATCAAATATCATTGCATTGTTAAGATGTAAAAATGCATGGAATGGTTTATTTCTATAGACATAAGATATAAAAGTATAAAGTATCATTAAGGAAGTAATAGAATTCCTGTTAACAGTTATAAATATTAAATTTTATCTAAGAGCTTGATAGTTGCCTTTTTCAGAGAGGTTGAAGGCTTTTTCCCCACCTCACTCTCCTTTGTGAGAAAAAAATTCCTGCAGGGAACCTCAGATTTGAGGTTTTGATGGATTTCTAGGTGTCATGCTGTGCCCCTCTCCTTCGGCACTAATCTCTTCTGATCCTTATCTTGATACATTCATTACTCTTTCCTTATGCTAGTTTGCAACTTTCCTAACAAAGTCTCTTCAAGTGTCTATGGCCTTTGAAAGTTACTAATCTGTTTTTGCATTCTGTGTCTGTTTCCCAAATCTGTTACCAGAATTATCTACTCTGACTGTATACTTGTGGGGATAAGAGCTATTTCTTCTCAGGGCACTATCACAGCCTTGGTTGGGTCTGTAGCACTACTGCAGGGCTATGTGATAATGATGATTAATGGCTCCACAAAAATCCTATTACTACAGCTGGCTTGAAATGTCCCAGTGAACATTTCATGTGTAGATGCTGATTCACAGAGCTCAAAATGTGTCACCTGATACATGTTGAAAATGAACCCCTGAGCTGCTGTCTAGATTCTGCCAGTCTGCTCTGCCTCTGTCCCTGACAGCTGCCTGAAGCCTCATCCTCATCTCACCACTGGTGTGATACTGCTGTGCTCTCAGATGTTCAGCTTATGGTGGCACATGTCGCCTCAGATACCGCACTGACCAGCCACTGAACCCTTGAAATTTTGCTTACGAAAGGTAGTGCATTTTTCCTCTCTCCTTGCAGTGGCTGAAAGCACATCTTTCAGTGTAAACTACCTTCTCTGCTAAACTTTCTGCTTTGTACAAACCTGTACAAAACAAACATTTCTGATCCAGACTTCTGCCTAGGATAAACATACAGTGCTCATTACCAAGTGACAGTGAGTCTGGTCTGATTCCTGACATTGCCCAGGATGATATAAAATCTGGTGCTGCATCATTCATTGACATCCATGGACTCAGGTCAAAAGCCAGTTTAGGACAGACTCCAGAGCGTTCCCAGGAGCCTAGGATGGATTGAGGTTGAATTAATCTAGACCCAGCCTCTTAGCAATTTATTTGGGCCATATGGAGTGGGGAAGGTAGAGATGCAGAATTTCCGAGTATGATGCAGGGTAGTCCATCAAAACATGGTGTACTGAACTCTGCCTATGTGTAGCGTGAACACTTTGTTCCTAATGAAAAACCAGAGATACAGATGTAAGACGCAGAAATCACAGGGCTTTTGTGTGTAAATTTGCTTTTGGACATTTTCTTCGCCATAGAACATGGTGCAGGTAGCCTGAGGAGCTCTGGAAGATTTTAACTGACATGCTTTGGGACCCCTGAGCAGCCCCAAACTGATAAAAAAAATATATATATATAAAACATTGGAATAATTTCTGTGACTTCCCAGCTGTATTCTAGAATGAAAGTTTTGAATTATTCCCAAAGGACTGACCTTTCTATTTCTTGGAAAGGCAGTAGTCCACAAGAATTACTTTCTGGTGACACTTTAGGGTGTACCTGATACATAAATGCTGAAAAATGCGTCACAGTCATTTGCCTTCAAAATTAAATCTGTGCATGAAATGCCTGTAGCGAGTTCAGTGGTAAGGCATCTCTATTGGTACAAATGTCTTGAGAGGCGAAATACATTATTTTGCTCTTAATACTTGAATTTTCTCTGAGTTAGGGCTAGGAATCAGGTTTCAAAGTTAACTTCTGCTATGAATACTTGTGAAAGTTAATTTTAAATATATATTCGCTCATGTGGATTTGTTCATTTATTTAATTACAAAGGAGAAATATTATCAAAGCTTTCAGATGAATAAAATATTCCTCTAAAATCTCCAGCAGGGAATAACTAGAAGAGAAAAACTGCCTGCTGTATCGCAAATCAATCCTGAAATATAAAAAGGAATAATAACATACTGAATCATTTTAGTTTTATATGTTCAACAAAATATCTTTGATATTTAAAAAGTAGGAATACTGAATATGCAAAATTTTTCTAATTATTTTTCCTTTGTAATTAAGCTTTTGTGGCAGTGGAGGCACAGACTCCAGTTGTGATGCAACCAAAATCATTTATTGAGTGAGCTTACAGGCTTTTTATAGACCCCTGCCTAGCAGTTAGTAATTGTTAGTATAGGTTAGTTTCTTATCTGCACTTTTTGCAACATCATACGCTTTTCCCAACCAATCACATTATTGTTCACACACCTTTGCTTGAACAACTTATTTGTTCTTAGATGTACAAGCACATTTTTCTGTTACCACTTTCTACTACATTATTATTTTCCATTTTCATTGAACACACATTCTTTTGTCCCCTTGGTCCACATTGCATACTTTCATTAGCTCCTGGGAAAGACCCCAGTACAATATTACATCTTTGTCTCCAGTAACTTCTTTGTTTCAATATCCACAGTCTTCGGAGATTATCTCGGTGTTCTAACTTCGACTCCTCTTGACTCCCATGGTTTGCAGCTGATGAGGGTCAGGGTGTTTGTGCTCTCGTTCAGGTCTGCTGGCGCAGCTTCTGGTGCAGCATTCCCCGTATGCTTTAACATAAATTCATTCAGAAATCAGTACCTTTTTTTTCCAAAGGAAGAAATCTATATAGACAAAATTTCACCAGAATTAAAAAAGAAAATTGAAAAGATACACAAACTATACTAAGAACTGCAGTAACTGCACCCACAAATTTAGGTTCTAGTTGACTTCTGATAAGGAAAACACAGATATATTAAGATACTTATTTTATAAATTATTTGTAACATGATGTTAACTGATTAATTAAAGGTAGATAACCCTGAGATGCTGAAGGAAACTCATTGGAAGGTGAGGAGAACTTTTTAGAGAGTGACCAGCTTGACTTGTTGAGTTCTACGTGCTAAGAGAGTGTCCTCACTGATCAGTAAATCTTCAGAGTAATGGAATAAAAGATTTTCGTGAAAAGTTCAGATCCACAAGAAACTTTTATCAATAGTAAGATCAATGGGGCTGTGCAGCACTTGTTCAAGCTGTTCCGTAAGAAATAGTAAAACAGATAAAAGAGGTGAAAATATATTATTTCAGGTAAAGCATTGTTGTGATTTAACCTGGCAGGTAGCTAAACACCATACAGCTGTTCACTCACTGCCCCCACAGTGGGATGGGGAGAGAACTGGAAAAAAAGGTAAAACTCTTGCATTGAGATAAAGAGAGTTTAATAGGACAGAAAAGAAATGGAAAATAATGATAATGATAAAAGAATATACAGAACAAGTAATGCCCAGTGCCAGGTGCTCACCAATAGCTAACTGATGCCCAACCAGTCCCTGAGCAGTGATCAACCACTCTCAGTCAACTCCCCACTGTTTTATTGTTCAACATGATGCTCTGGTTTGGAATATCCGTTTGGAAAGTTGGGGTCAGCTGTACTGGCTGTGTCCCTTCCCAGGTTCTTGTGCCTGCCAGGCTACTCACTGGCAGGGCAGCATGAGAAGCTGAAAAGTCCTTGACTTAGTCTAAGCACTGCTCAGCAGCAACTAGAATATTGGTGTGTTATCAACATTATTCTCATCCTAAATTCAAAAACCAGCACAATACCAGCTATTGGGAAGAAAATTAACTCTCTCCTAGCTGAAACCAGGGCAGGCATCTAAGAAGGTTATTTTGCTCTCATCATTTCTGAATTCAGTATTTGAAGAATGGAAGTCAAAGTAATACTTGAGTTCAGAAATAATTCAAACTTTTTTCTAATCTTCAATGTTAGCAAATATACTGTCCTTTCCTAGTACTGTTCATCTCAAACTTGCATGATATACTCAAAAGCAGTACCAAAACATGTCAAAACTTCCTTGATAAAAGTCAAGAATATTTTTATTATTCTTGCTTAGGTATTTTGTTCTTAAACTAATGCACAGTTTTAGTCTCATTCCTTTCATGTTTTCTACAATGACCTTTTCTTTAATTTTTATTCTTTATAGTAATGCTGATTTGACACTATTATTTTTTCTTTTCTTTGTCATAAATGCATCCTGCTGGAAAGCACTCTTGCTGTTGAAGTGTAAGAATTACAACATGGCAGCTCTTAAATTAAAACAAAATCTGCTTCTTAGGTGATTTAAAAAATCATACTAGGACAGAAAAAAAAAAGGCATTTTAAGCTAAAAAATCTGTGATTCACTCAGTTACCATTCTTCTAAAGCATGCAGCAAATTAACTAATGTGAAGTGGGTACAGTTTACTGGAAACTGTCACATTTCTTTAAAATGCTACACAAAAACCACACATATACACACACACGTGGATAAGAAATTTCAATCTTTATGTAGTAGGCACATCTTATTTTAATTTTCCACGTGAGATTATTTGTTCCTCATTTATGAATTAATGTGATATCCTTTGGCACATGTAGTTTTAATGTATTAACAAAAAGACATATTTGGCATATAATTGGACTTTCTTTTTTTGCATGAATCTCTAAGACTCAATTACCTCTTCTGGTTTGAATGCAAATGTCTTTGAGAAGGTACAACTTATTATTCAGGATGCATCCTTAACTGTATCAAAAGGGGAAACAAATGACTATAGTATATATCAACAAGGTACCTTTATTTGCAGCAACTAGCTAGAAGCCCTTTATCAAGTGAGAATTGTGGAGCAATACTGAATAAGGAACTCAGAATTAAGAATCATTGGGAGGCCTAAGGACTCTGTTCTCAGCAATTGCTTAATGTAGCTTAAATTGCATAATGGCAAAAATCTATTTTTTCTGTTATGAAATGAAACAAATGCTTCTATTCTTATTAATGTTTGCTGCAGTGCTAGTATGATTTTGATATAAGCCATTTATTGAAAGGCTGATGTAAGCATCTGTTCAGCTGTGTGCAAGAAATGTCATAAGATCTGAACAGTTTTCTTCTATTACAGCGAATCTGTTTTCTCTGTGACGTTTGCATACACAGACATGCCCAACAGAAAAAGTTGAGAAGATAGGTAAAGGAGAAAAGGCTTCTGTTCTGGGGGTCGGAAGTGAGTCTTAAAGATTTGCTGCAATGGGAACTAGATTAAGTGCTTGTACAATATGATATTTGAAAAGTAAATGATAAATTGTGACTAATTGAGATAAAAATTTCAGTAAGGAGAAAAAAATCTCTTCCTCTGGACTCCACCATGGCATAGAGTTAAGAAGCTTGCCCTTATCCAGAATTTTACCATGTTTAATTTAGTACTTCTACTACTTGACTACTTCTGGCTTCAGGACAAAGAAGGTGTTTTAATACTTCTTCGGAATATGGAAGACACTTCAAAAGTGAAGGTTTTATTAACCTGCTAATTAGTGGACTTGGCAGCTGAAGGCTGCAAAGTTTATGAGATATTTGCTTTCAAACTATAGATGCAGTACTAGTGAAAAGTAGAGGGAGGAGAGAGGAAGGGAGACCTTTTAACTCTCCACAGTAGTAGTATGATATTGATTGCTCCCTTGTTTCTCTGTAATTATTAATTCTGATGGGAATAAAATGTAGCTATGAAAATATTAGTGTTAGCTATAACCAGCAAAAAGAGCACTCCTGGGAAAAGATTTGGATCAATTTACCAATTTTAAATGCTTCAAATTATGAACAAGAAGTACATTAGCTTTCAGTTGCATGAATTATTATTGTATTTTTCTCTGCCTTAAGGAACAGAATATTGTAGTCCCTCTTGACTGTAGAAACTGGCCTGCTGCTATTTGTTCATCTCACTGTGGCACTCTTCCTGACATTTTTATATTGTTTCTTTGGTAGCTTCGTAATTCTGCTCTTTATGAGATTTGGCCTGAAATAGGCACTTTCTTTTCTATCACTAAGCCTGTATTAATCCAACTTACTGAACAGTATATACTGAACTTTTTTTTTTCTTTTTGCAAGACACGCAGAAAAAATGCTATAGTTAATGTTGGTCTTGTAATTTTGTTGCCTAGCTGTGACAGCCAGGGTTAGCTCTAGGCTAAATTTGAGCCCAGGGAAGAACAAGGCTTCAGAAATTCTCCAATCTTGCAGTACCTGTTACTGATACTCTAGTTGGTTCAGCAGTTTCTGGGTTCTGTCAAATCCTCAGCAAGTTATTGAACTTTTGAAGGTTTCATATCCTTGATAAAAGGCAAAAGGTCTGCTTCAGCATGTGTTGCCTGCTGGTATGTCACAGAATCATAGGATGGTTTGGGTCAAACTAACTGCTAGTTCAAGCCACTAAAGACTTTTTGTTCTATTCTTAGAAATGTGGAGAACTTATACGAATTTTTTAATAGCTCAGATTACTTTCCACTATGATCTGGGCTACACAGTTTTCTCAATTTGAATCACAGCATCAAATTAATTGTTTTTTGGAGTTGAATATATGACTAGACTAGTTAATACAGTGTATGAATATCAAGGTGTAGCCATGGTTCCTAAGAAGGATTAAAAGATGGTAGAAAACCTGTAGGCATATAGAAGTGTTTAACATTATTACAACTGAGAGTTAAAGCAAACAGGGTTGAAAAAGTCTGAGGAAGTAGCTTGGTTCATCTTCCTATCCATGATACATCTGAAACACTGATCAAGTTCCAATTTTTTTTTTTCCCTTAACAAATGAAACTGTAAACAGACATTATCAGTCCTACATTATTGTACTGGACAGCAAAAATTGTCTTTTGAGAAATCCATAACAATTAACCGCATGACTAAAGGTACTCTTCTGAGAAATGATATAGTAGTCTGTATTTCCTTATAATATGTAGGCAGGGGATTCATTCCAACAGCTTCACCTAGCCAAAGATGTGTGTCATAAAGGTATACAATTAAGATGTACAAGTGCTCCACAGATCTTGTTCCTTTTTGCATTTTTCACAGCAAATTTCAAGTGCAGCATGTCTTCTGGTTTTGTAAATATATAATATTTACACTTTAATAATATAATTTAGCAAATTGATACTAGAAGAAGAATGAGTATCTAGTGTTAAATGTAAGTTGCTGGATGGCATTTACTTGTTAGACTAGTTTCTGATGCTGTGTTTGCAAAAAGACTGGATTGCTCACTCTGTCCTGTCTGATAACATACTTGGTAGATCAATTCACTCACTCAAACTTCATATAGGAATCACCACTGAAACATGCTGTAAATTAAATCTTCAGATTTGCTAGCTCTCAGCAAGCCAGCAATTTTGGTTGCCTTGATTTCAGTTGAGGTGGTTAATTAGATTCTAAAGCACATTATTACTTTAAAAGTTTAAAATATGAAAACATCTATTTTAATAGTAACAGTAGGTAGGATCAATGGATGTCCTATGAACTACATATACAAAATTAATAACTGTAGTTTATTCTGTTAAAAGGGAATGTGTTGAAGGAGCAGCAGCCTTTTAATTCCAATGGTGTTCCCTGGTGGGGATCTGCTTATCTGGACTGTCCCCAAAAGACTGAAGCTGAGCAAACTTCTATTTGAATAAAAGCTGGAAAAAAAGAGATTAAGAAGGCTAAAGTGTTTTTCTTCTTAGCTTGGTTTCATGTTGCAATGTCAAGCTGGCTGATAAAAAAAGTCAGAATATACAAGCTTATAGGTAAGTGCAAACAACAGTAAACCCAAGTGTGAACATTAGAAAGTCATACTGACTTGCAGCATTAAGAAAAATGTGTGTTTCTGGGGTGTTATTGGGTAGATTTATACAATGCAGCATGCAAACTCTGCAGGGCTCTATGAAAAGTGCTGCAGATGTCCTGGTTCTGGAGGGAATGGTCCTTGCAAGAGATAAAGAAGGCAAATGGACAAACATAATTTTGGAAAGGCAGACAGATTCAGTGATGGGAGAGTCTGCTTTACACAAAGTTGTGATTCTTCTGCTTCTGCCTCTGGTTCATCTTCCACATCTTCTAAGACCTCTATCCAGGAAACACACAACTCTCTGAATGAACTGTGCACCTTTCACTGAGAGAGTTCACCTGTCTGCAGATCAAAGTTTTGTACTTTGGGAGAGCCCAGAAAATGGTACTTTGCAAGACTGTTTGTATACACAGTTAATTTACAACCTCCATCCCATATTTTCTCACAATGTATGGCATTTTTCCTG
The DNA here is from genome assembly GCA_009867235.2 of Psittacus erithacus. Classification (NCBI taxonomy): domain Eukaryota; kingdom Metazoa; phylum Chordata; class Aves; order Psittaciformes; family Psittacidae; genus Psittacus; species Psittacus erithacus. The sequence continues at coordinate 24,456 of WYDI02027822.1, forward strand.
ATTTTCTATTTTTTATTTTTTTTAGCTTCTGTTCATTGCATAGAGCTTTTCTTGTTTTCTTTTCAGCTGGAAACATACTCTTGCAGCTGACAGCTTACAGTGAATCAAAACACTGTGTATAAGTTTGTGAATCCTAAGTTCATGGACTGGTATCACTGTATTCTAGTTTGTATAACTGTAAATGTCTGAGCAGCCAAGATAGTCCACTATGACTTGCATATGTTTTGACATCCCCATGATGGGTGTTGCTGTTTAGGTTTAGAGGTAGTGAAGCTGGCTTTATTGGCTTCATAATTTGAGGTCAATATAAATTAAAAAAAAAAAAAATTATGTTTGTTTTAAATATAAACACCTGAATCTGAACACTTGTATTTTGGGTAAGAACAGAAAAGGAACTTGAGTAAAACCTTACTTAAAAAAAGAAGTCCTTCATGCAATACAAACAAGAAAAAACACAGACCCAACTTTAAATCATTTTCACAGTAATAAAATAAGCCTGTGTAATGGCCAATCTGAAATACTTGTCATTTACTACTTTTGACTGCGGCTGCAAAATTTAAAATTAATTTTCCTTATTATACTATTTTGAAAAGCTCATAGCAGGTACATTGCTTGATGAATTAAAATACAGATGTGTAGCAAATGAACAGGTTTACTTTTCTTCGCTACAAGTGGGAAAGAGTGATGGCATTTTGTGGGGTTTTTAGAGACAATATACACTGTATTTAGTCATGTGTGGCTTTTCTGAATTTTTTATGTTCAGTCTCTCACAACATAATGTGTCAAGTATTCATGGAATTATCAGCTAATAAAATGTTAGTTTTAAAACTCAGGAAACTTAGCACCATAAAGTTTAGAACTATGTGTGCAAATTGGGTTAAATCACCATGATGAAAGCTTCTACTTCTGAAGAGGCAAAACCAAAATGTGAGACCAGATGCTATTATTATTGTTATTATTGTTGTTGTTGTTGTTATTACTATTATTATATTTAATGCTTTTTTGGTCTCTTAAGCGAGAGAAGGGAATTGAAGTAACTAAAAATGAAGAGCGAGTTAACCAGTATTCAGTCTTAAAATAGTTTGCCCTTCTATTTTAACTTTATTCTGAAAAGGCTAGGAATGGAGTTTTGACTCCTTATAAACACATTTCTTTTTGTTAAAAGTAATTTTACTCTTTCAAAACAGAAATATTCATTTAGATCCCCTAGGTTCCTAAATAACTTATTTCAACAAAGTAAATAAGAAGCCCATGTGCAAAATTTTTACACATAAATTATATATATATTTTTTCTTTTCTCAGAACACACAAGTGGCTGTTTTGTGTGTTCAGTTTTCCTTTTTATTGTTAAATTGTTGCGTGTGTCATCTTGCAGACATTTCAATAAAATATAGCATTTGAAAAAAGCTTTGGACAGCATTGAAGGAAACACCCTGCCCACTTCTATTGATATCTCCACAGCAAATCTAAACAAGTTTCAGCAAAGTATGAGTTTACACTACAGCTAGATGGTAATGATAAAAATCTTAATAAGAAACAATATACTGAGGTATTAATTTAATTGCACTTACTACAGCTGCTACCCAACATGGAAACAAGATCTTTTAATATATTAATTGGATTACAAAAAGAAAATGTGTGTTTTTTGACTAGTTTTTTCATGTCTTCTGGCACTCTGCATGATCTTGATTTCTGTTTGGAAAGCTGGAAAAGCCTGAAGCTCCCTATGAAATAGAGCTGTCTATCTGAGACATCTTATATCCTTTAAAAATATTCAAGCAGAGAACAGTTTCTGCTCAGCAGGATTTGAAGGGCATTGCTAAGAAAATAGAAAGTTCTAAATTTATCTAATTTTATGTTGAATTAAAGCCATATGTCACGGAGATGAAAACATGCCATACTTACTGATATCAGAGCTTTTCCTTTTGCCCCAATGGAGTTAGTTTAAATACAGAGAAATGTACTTAGTGAATCTATGGAGACAATGATTCACTTATTTTGCTTTATTTAGATTCAAAACAGGATGACTTTCAAAGATACTATATATCCACTAATCCCAACAAACTCAGCACAAGCTGCAGATGTTTCATACTGGTGAAAATATGGCCATAACAGTTTAATGAAAAATATATAGCAAGCCTGTTTAAACAAACACAGCATGTAACAGTGTTTATCAGATTCTGACAGAGAGACAGCTAGCCAAAAGTCTTATGCAAACTAGCACCACTTTTTAGTAAGTTATATCTATCCTAATTATGCGAGCTTCAGAGAAATTACTACATGAATTACTTTGGTTTTCACGCTTTGCAAAGAGTATAAAGAAAAATCCAGGAGAAAAATAAATTCCACAGCTAAGATTTTAGAAACAACTAGCTTAAGAAACTCTGCTGGCTTCTTGCCGAAAAATCTTTGAGCTTTCCTATTCCATGTCTGTATTTAGCAGCTTAGGTTCAGTTCTTCGCAGTTCTTGTTTGAATTGTGTTTTCTGCTCTGAAGTGCTTGGCACTTCAAAAAATAGTGCTTTCTAGTCTCTCAGTGTTTCTGCCTGTTTCTTTCAGTACATTAACAGTACAGTTTTCTAATTTTCTCTGGAACAGAGTGAAGGAAGTTAAGTTGCATAATGGTCTCTGCAGACAAAACAAAGACCCTCAGGTCTCAGCTGTGGATCCTCTCTTGTCAGCAATTCTGGTGATGTACTTCCCTCTTGGATATTGCAGTGACCAGAAAGTAAGTAAATATTAATGTTAGGGATGGGCAAAAGCAAAGTTATATTACATTTATCATCTATCTCTGCACCCAACTGAAGACAGGAATTCTGCTTTTTGTAAGATTTGGCGGAAAAAGGCAAAAAGAGCTTCATCTTAGGGCCTCTTTCAAAGAGATAATAAGTTTCATGAAGTTGATGATATTGTATGTATGCAGAGAAATAATACCATTAAACACTGACAAATATTTTTACAATACTTTTTACTATTAAAATTTTTAGTTCAAACAAGTTAATGAAGCATTGTTAAGCTTTCACTATAAGCTTGCTCTTTTGCTGTTACTATATATTTCAGTATTCGGTATTGACATAGTAACTGCATATGTGGATTTAGAGATGTACATTTAACACTTGAGAATAAAATCTTAAGGAGTTTAATTGTATTTTCTGCTTGAATACCTACCCAAGTAAGGACCTGCTTTATATTTTCTGATAAAAAACAATAAAACAGCAGACATCTAAAACCAGCTAAAACCAAACCCTGCAATTATAGCAATTCCACAGTCAGTCTGTGCAATCTATTTTCACTGTTATCTCTTTTAGAAAAGATTTCCTCATGCCTAACCTGAGTTCAAGTATGATCCCTTTCTTTTGCTGTCTAATGTGAGCACTGACAAGAGCTTGTTTTTTTCTTGTAGTTTTCTCTGTATTTGAAGACTCTTATGTGGTACCTTGTCAGACATCTCTTCAAGTACAAGCTGTCCAGATAAGGATTCTCATCTTAGTGCCTGTTTGCATGGTACAGTCAGTTCTTAATTCCTGTGACCTATAACAGCATACAAAAGGAGCTGTCAGTATAGAATCATAGAATAGTCAGGGTTGGAAAGGACCTTAAGATCATCTAGTTCCAAGCACTCTGCCATGGGCAGGGACATTTCGTACTAGACCATGTCACCCAAGACCCTGTCCATTTTGGCCTTGATCACTGTTCCAGCATTCCTTTACACTATTCCTAATGCCCTACTAAGTAGCATTTGAGTTAAATATTTTATTTCTGCTGTTAGAAAGCAATGGGTTGAAACATGAAGGTAAGACTCTTGTTTTCTTTCCTAAATATCAACTACTTCTTTTACTTCATGTATTTATTGAACCAGAAAGTTTGCACAGAAGTTCTGAATTAGTTATAACTCGACAGCAAGCTGTTATGGTGCATTTCATCTACAGCCTGATTCTCAGATTGTTACCTAGAGACATTTTGAAAATTCTCTGTGGTCCTGCCTTAAGACTGTACAAAAATATCCCCAAGTTTCCTGGCATAAATCAATCTGATGGGAATGTTATCACAATAACCATATCATAACAGAACATGTGTTGATGTTTCTACAGAACTCGTAGCTTCCCATCAAGTACAGCCTCCTTAGACTTTTACAAGGTAAAAATGATACTAGCACCCTTATATATGCTGGTCTGAGTCTTTATAGAAATATTTGCGAATTTGCTTCAGGAGGGAATTTACCAATTTCATGGAAATATGTTCTTTTTATCATGGTGGAGTGACTTGCCTTCAGTGGAGGAGGGGTTGAAGGGAAAAAAGAAAATATTTTAGAATTTTCTATGCTGTCACACTAATAGGCTTTTCTCTAATTTTTATTTGCTGTTAGTATTTTGCAGAGCTTGAATACAAACTTCAGGCTCCGTTTTCTTCTTAAATAGGTAGAAACCTTATATTCTTGGTACTTCTGTGGAAATCTAATTGCGTGTGCATTTGCAATTTGGCTAAATGCTGTTCATTTATTTGAAAAGGCCAAAGCTCCAGAACATCAGTTGGATTTCTGTGAGCGGTTAGCAAATAAAACAACCCCACAAGTGACAAAGATAAGCTTGTGTTTAGCCAGTTTATTCTGTTCCTTGCTCAGTATCTAAAAGCTGCATAACTGTCGAGAAAATGCAACCACCATTTGTTTAATCAGTTGAGAGTAAATAAAGAAGAAAAACTGGTATTTGCCATTTTTAAGATAAAATAATATACCTCTTGCTAAATCTGTCTGATTTCTTGGCAACAGTTCTCAACACGCCTGTTTGTATGAGGATGCAACTTTCCTAGTGGCTTCAGCCTTCTCCTGAGAGGTTTATATTATGCTCTATGGTATCCCTTTATCCTTCAGTATTCGGGTTGCTTCTATCTTCTTGTTTACTTATTTTTAAATAAAAATTGCACTGCTAGCTCAAAAGGTGAAAGTAAAAAAGGTGCTCCAGGCAAGCGGTTGTCACAGCAATATTTGCAGTTTGCTGCTTCCACGGACCTCCCCTCTGTGCGTTATGAAAAGGAAATGCCATTTGCTCTGTCTCATTTTCTGTTTCCTAGACTGCATTTTGTGTGTCATGTCCTCTCTGCTCTGCCATGCTAATCTGCTGGGCTGCTGAGAAGAGCCATATATTAGGGAAATAATGATCTGAAGAGGGGGAGGGAGAAGAAAAAGAAAAAAAAAGGAAAGTGCTGCTTTGATGTTCTTTTCCATCAGATTTGCTGAGACAGCTGCTTTTGCAGAGCAATGCTCAAAGGATTGCTCTTTGCTCATTGTGGTGAAAGTAGACTTGTGCCCTTGTTATCCTGTGCCTGGGCTCTGTGTGGCCCCTGCAGCTGTGAGTCTGAAGGAGAATTAGCTGGCTGCCTGGGATGGCAGCTGCGCTAATGCCAGAATAGAACCAAATGCTATTATCTTCTTCTGTGGTGTTATTGGGTGCATTGGTACAGCTTTTTGAAATGAAATTGAGTAGAGGCTTCTTGTTCAGGGGCTATGATGTTTTTTCCATTTCTATGCAACAAATTTCCCTTTTGACTAGAAAAAAATATGTAGCTCTCACTGCAAAGAGAAATTAAAGAAATTCCAAGGCTATCATCCAAGGTGGAATTCAATTCTTACCTTTTCTGTTATGCAAATGTGAACCAGAACTATTATCTCTTTGATGGAGGCTGTACTTACTGATCATAAAGCAATCCTGTTCATGCGAAATTCCTAATGATTTTGTATAGAATTACTGGTAGGTAAAATAACCTTTTTTGTGAAAATATGACTTACTATAAGACCATTCTCACTTTTACGCCGAAGTATAATTACTATTACTACAGACTGACATAAACAGCTTTATATCTTTTTTGCCTACAGTACTCAGTTTTAAACCCAGTTCACATTATCTAGCAGATATGCATCTGAAAATCTAATGCTGCGTATATATGTGTGTATATTTATATGGGTTGCTCTAGCACAAAGGCTTTCTAGAGGCAAGTCATAAGTACTTAAAAGTATTTCTTAGAATTTTTCTAGCATCTTTGCCTTTCCACTTCATGTCATGATTATTTGGATTTGCTGTGCTCTTAATTACATCAGTGTCACTGTTACATACTTTAAAACATGCACTATATGCATCTAAATACTATCAAGCAGAAAAAAACCACCTAACTAAATCTGTACTAGGGACTATCTACCCATTCATATTTGTCAGGCTTTATATGCAAATTTACAGAAATTTTCATAAAAATAATTATAAATCAGTTGGGTAAATTTTGAACACTCTCACCATTTTTATTCCCAGGGGTGGATGTGAGGTATGAAGATATTCTTTAATAAAAGACTAATTTCCAACATTTTCTCTGTATTTTGGCATAATCTTTGCATTGAGCCAGCAGGATGATTCTGTTCCAAACTTGGCTAGCAGTTTATTTTGTTTAATAACCTGTCACAAATTATGCATTTCATTTTCTATGCACATGAGTAGTTTTCAGATCTGACTATAAGATCTTGTCATCTTTTTCACATATAGATATTTATATCTTGCTATGAGAAGAATAAAAAAACACACTGGTACAAAAGAAGGTGACTGCCCTCAACTAATCCTGAAAGGGGAAGGAATTAGTTTAGTTTGGGGAAGATCATTGTAATGAAAAGCACTTAACAAATTTATGCACTTTTCCTGACACTACTTCTGCTGAATACATTATTTTTAAAATACTAGATTTTCATTAATCTTCCTGTACACATATCTAATCAAGAAACTCTGCATTTCATCCACAGCCTAAACCACATTACCAGCAAATACAACATTGTAGAAAACATTTTAGGTACCTCAGATCTTCTGGTTTATTATTCCCCAGATCTATTCATCCATTTATTGCCTCCTACCCACTGTTATCCAGTCTGACCTGAAGCCAAGGCTTCAGATAAGCACCATTTCTTTCTGAAGCTAAGCAGAGGGACAAAGATTTGAGTGTCTTTTTCTGTGTAATGAAAAATGAGAATCTCTTTCTTCCTTTGAGGCTATAACATTGACAGCCAATATTATCTTTTCAAGAACAGGAATTAATTTTCAGAAAATGTATCCGTATACTTAAATGTGTGCTTCAAAAGATGCCTAAGGAAAGTGATGAGAGGAATTGACTTCATTGGAGTGGCCAATACTTTTTTCATATATAAACTCCTGCAGTTAGTTCCCTTTGAAAGTGAAAAAATATACGAAGTTTTTGAGGAGCAGAGGAAGAAGGTTGAAACAAAATCATGTATACATGATGAGCAGTGTAATTTTCTCATGTCTCCTTTTTGTAAGCATGAATGGCTCCTTTCTTCTAGTAACTTTGATTCTATTCATTTAGGAAATGCATGATGCCTCAAAGCAAATTTTTCTTTCCCCTTAAAAGAGCTGCTATCTCTCTAATTTTATTAGTTTCCCCACTCAACCCTGGTTACAAAGATTAATTTTTTAAAAATATTATATACATAATAAAACCCCAAAACGTTTAACTTTGACTGCATGCACACAGGTCAATGCTTGTCCCAAGCCTGCTGCTGCTCCCTATTTTGATGAAGCCATGCATGATGTTCTTTTTGTCATAAGTACAGCACCTAACAGATATAACAGTGTTACAGATTGAAAGGTAGGGAGGATCAGAGAGGGCACAAACCCAAATATCAAGGTCTGACCACCAACATAAAAGCACAGCCTGCCATCATAGACAGATACATAACCTGGTCATTCTTTTTAGTTACTCAGAAGAAATTCAGTATTGTTACAATGGATGGTTTATCATATTTTTTACTGTATAAAACACTTTCTGTACACATACGAGGGATGAAAACAGAATCAGACAGAATCACAGAATGGTTTGGGCTGGAAGGGACCTTAAAGATCACCTAGTTCCAACCCCCTTGCCATAGGCAGGGACACCTTCCACTAGACCAGCTTGCTCCAGCCTGGCCTTGAACACTGCCACGGATGGGACAGCCACAACTCCAAGTGACCTGTTCCACTGCCTCATCACCCTCGCAGTTAAGAACTTCTTCCTTAAACCTGATATATATCTACTTTTTGTCAGTTGAAATCTATTACCCCTTGCCATATAATGTGAGCAAATACATTCCTAACCATGATAAGTACTTTTTTTATTTTTTTTTGGAAGAATTACTTCCCATCCTTATGACACAGTCAAGGAGGCTTTGCAATAATATCCTGATGTGGTAGCATTCCACAGGACCAATTTAAATGTGTGTGCACTAGAGTATGTGACTGCTTATTAGGTACTGCTGAAGACAGTATAGAAAATACTGCAAACTGGAGGAAAAAATAAAAGAGATTAAGAGAATTTATTTAAATGAAGACTAAGTATATTCAACTGTTTTCCTATTTTTCCAAGTGTGTAATGACTGATTTCTCAAGCCTGCTTCTAACACGCATAGTCTACTATAAAGATTACTGATGGAAAGGATGTGTGAGTGTCAGATGGTTATTTCACCTATACATACTATCGCACCAATGACTGGGGGGGCTTCTAGTGGATAGCAAAAGATTACAGAAACATGAGACCAGATACAGACAGAATCACTGAAAAGGTCCTTTTCAGTATTTCTGCTAAAACTTGTTATTCTTTTCTTCTTCAATTAGTTTGGTGGGGGTGTGTGTGTGCGCAAAATCTCGTGTGTCTAATTCTTTGTGTCTCTTACGAGGAGATGTATTATTTACAGGTCCAGAAGCACAACAGTGTTTGGTATCATGCAGCTCAAATACAAAGATTATTTTGACTTTAAGTACTGGTAGTCCAAATGGACAAGGTAGAACATAATGTTCAGAAAGTTAAAGAAAATTTCTTCCAGTGTGTAAAGAATTAATGAAACTTTATCTATATTGTGATAGCATATGAAACTGAAACATGCCTTTGAAATTTTCCAGCCGGTTTATGATACAATGACCTCTGCCTACTTTTGCTTTCTGTTGAAGTTGCTTCATAAGACCAAATAGTTGTATTATCTCCCCTAAAACTTAAAAATATATGCTATTACATTAAATAGACATATAAAGTAGTATACTCTTAATCTAGTTTCTATATTTACGTAACTTGCAATTTACATAAACATACAAGCTACATTTACCTATGGAACAGTTGAGAACATGGGTGTGGTTTACTTAGAATAAAACAGTATCTGAAGATGAATTGTTATTACCCTAACTGATTTAATTTTGGGTAGCAAAACTATGTACTTTTTATTTGCACACCACAGGGTGTAAAATTTTATTGTTGTTCCATATCTCTGTGGTGCATGTAACAGAAAAACTTGACTAAACTGCATCTGGCTTTATGGTGTCACACAAGTTATAGCTAACAAGAAAGGCCTTGCATTTCAGCTTGGTTAATGTCTCTAAGCACATATTTCTTCCTTATTTTGGTAGATACAAGATAACATGCCTTTGAGAACCATCTAGCATGACTGAAAAATGCATGCTCCTGTGCATATCCTATATCATATCCCATGCATAGTAATTAGTGTTGTTGCATGTTAAGTAGGTACGCCATTTATGAAGTATATGCATCACATAATTGCCGTTAGAGTAATTAAATCAGGTTTGGATTTTCTGCGCTCCGTTTGCAGTGTAAGGAGTCAATCATGTACGTGACATAATGTACTGTCAAGTACTGTCATAGGAATTAATACTTTATGTGGTTCTGGAAAAACAGTTGATAGAGCTGTAAATCTAATCAGCATGACTGCTGCAAGAGTATTACCTTATTAGCCCTCTGTAGCATCTTTCTGGCTGTATGTTCATACAGGAGATTGGACATGCTGTAACAAGATTTCCATTTATGTGCACATGCATGATCACAAAATCTGGTAGTGTTGGTAAAATGATAAAGCTCTGGAATTATTTTTGTTCTATATTTTTGAAAAGATAGTATTTAAAGATGAAATGGAAATCAATGATGGTATTATTCAGTGTCTTTAATTAAAAAGCATAATGTGCAAACAAATCACAGAATATTTTTGATTATTTTGTTGAGTGCCTAACCCCTCATTTTGCACTGATTTCTTCTTCTATTTTGGCAAAAGTATCTTAGAAAAAAAAAGCACATTTTGGCAAGCTGCTCTGACTTTTTTTTTTCTTTTTTAAGAAAATTACAGTTTTTGTAAATGAGATATTGCTGGGTTTGTCAGTAGTCACACAGTTGTCTTGCTTGTGTTGATAGAATGGGGATTGCAGTCTGGCAATCACATTGCATGCACAATGAATTTTGACTATGTGCTGTAGAATATTTTTTCTTTTTTGCATATGCAGCGCACAGACATTGTGCATATATACATTGGCAGCTACCCAAGGGCACCATGGCAAAATAACAAAACAACTGAAGATTTGCTTTGATTAAGCGACAAGTTTCAATAAATTGTTTCATTTCCAATTTGAATACCACTAATCAAAACCATAAAATGAAATGCTAAACTTAGATAGACACTGCTGTAAAGTGTGATTTATAATGACATTCTTAGCACATAGTCTACTGATCAAAAAAAAATCTAGTAAGAGGTTAGATTGGATCTAGGTCTATTTTTTTCTTCTCTTTGGCATGAGCTTGCTTCTCTCAACTCCTAACAGTCTGTTTTAAACAACCAGGAATATTGGCTACCTGCACAAGTATGATTAAAAAACCCTGCAAAACATACAAAAAAACTTCAGCGCCAAAACCCCCCTCTTATTTGACAGCTTTCAAAGACTGGTAACCAGATATCTAATCCTGAACAATCAGGTACCAGCTTGCTATGTCCCTCCTATTATTTTAAAATCTGGTTGGGTTTTTTTTTTTTTTTGCTTTTTTTTCCTTTCAAATGGATCAGCATTGATAGCATGAGGGAGACGATTTCTGAAATATTCTCAGGAGTCCTTGCCAAAATGTTTGTGGGAGAACTGGAAGGCCCATGCTCAAGGTCTGTTTCTGGTTCAGAGCATGGTTAGGTTTTCTAATCCTAAAGGGTTAACAATTGGGTAAAGCTCGGTGAGAACATTGGCTTTGTTGGTCCAGCTAGCCTTTCTGAAACTTACTCCAAGTTTATAAATGCAAAGCAAATCCACAAACACTTTTAGGATAAGAAGGAAATACAGATTTTTTTTCCTATGAATGAAGTTAATGTAATTAGAATTATGGACTGTCAATGTTATTTTAATGCACCCTTCACAAAAGCAGAGCATCATTTTAGAATTTTACTAAATTTACTCTTATACTTGTTACTTTTGACCATCTTCTGTTAATGGTAAGAGCTAGCCATGTCAATATTGACCTTACGATCTGAGGAACATGTTCTTTATACGAACAATTTCATGCTCTATTCTGTCCATATGAATACCTCAGTATTTTTCTTTTTTGTAACACTATTATACTTAGTCACAAGTTTGCCAAAGTAAACCTCTTGTGGGACACAAAAATTGCTTCTGAAAAATTAGGATCCACAGAATGTGACCACGGGCAAAATATAACATCCTCTTTCTTGTGTTTGTTACTAAATGGACAAAGCAAGAAAGTTTTTTGGAAAAAAACCAGTCTGGAGCAAAAGATGTTGTCAGAGTTGGTTAAGAATGAGTGACCAGCAGTATAAAAAAAAATAGCTGTGAAAGGAAGTGATTACCCTAAGTTTCTATGAATGTTGCCATATGCACACTTTTGGGTCTAAGAACAAAAAGTGTGGATTGTATAGTAAAGAAAAAAAAATGTTTGTCATAATCTGCCTTTAAAATTATCAGAGGTTTTCAGGAACCTTTTAATTCAGACTCTTCAGTCATCCTCTATACCTTTAGTTTTAAGAAAATCAGACTGCTCGATATACGCTACACAAGAATATGAAACACTAAATTTTTCATGCCTTAAAAAAGGTAATGCCTTGCTGCTCATTTCTTAGTGCCATGCTACTTCAGTCCCATATTGTTCTGCCACAAGGACATGCAGTGAGCAAATAAATTGCCATCTAGAGATCTAGAATTAATCTGAATATCCAAATTTGTAAGAATTTTTGGTTTTCTTTTTAAGGTTTTTGTATACTTTATTCATAAGCTAAATACATCAAACCTTAAGTTTACCATTAAAGGATATCCCATCTTTGCCTCTATAAAACTGATGTGATCATTGAGTCCAATTTTTTATTCAAAATCAGAATCTGTCATATGTTTCTTTTTTCATATTTTTTCGTATTATTATTGTGAGGTGAGAATGAAATTGTTCCATATGAGGTGAAACATGCCATTTAATTTGGGTTTGTGTACTTTTTGGCTTTTACCAACCTAAATGTAGGAATTCTAACTTTACAATGCAAAATTTTGTTACTCTAGAAAATGAAACCTTTCAGTGCTATGAAACTTTCAAGCTCTATTATTATCATCTCTTATTTTGGTTTGGTTGGTACAAAGCCACATTTTCAGCAAGGGATTATTTGAAAATGGTATTATATTAGCAAAATTTAAAGCTAAATCTTTTGCAAGTGTCAGCTAATTAACACTCCACACCAGTGGTGAGCTAGTTAAATAGCAAATGGCTTTGTATTAGTTTCCTTGTTCACTCTTTCTGTATCAAATTACACCTAGAACTGATGCGAGCATAGCTTGAGCTCTCTTCCAGATCTTCAACTTTTCATTAAAAATCAGTGATTTTAATCTTAGATTTAGTTTGATTTTAAGGGAGATTATTGCAGGCCTGATCTATGAGGTTGTTCAACAGTCACTTTCTTACATTAATATTAATAACTTCTCTCATACTGTGCAGAGTATGCTATAGTGCTGAGCAGAGACTCTGAATCTTTTACCAGAATTTAGTTAATCTTTTTCCCTGAATTAGACTGTCTTACAGAGTGTTTCTTTTCTTGCTGAATGCATATAATCATAATTTTATTATTGATCTGTCCTTTAGAGAAATAAATTCTTGTAAGTGGAAAAGAAAGATACTGAGGGTAGAAAATGAAGAATATGAACATGCACGCTTGGTTTTGCTGTTCAGCAATTTTTGTCCATACCTTAAATGAGCTTACTTTATTGAAGTTGTAATAAACCCTCCATGTCATGCAAGAAGGTGAAAAAGGCCACAGGCACCTTTATGACACCTTTCTGTTTTAAGGCAAAATATATTCAGCGCTGTAGCTTCTGGACTTACAGGATAAGTAAATTTTGGCATTCAGTTAAACAGTAAGATATGGCAACAAGGTTACTGCTTCAAGACTGTCTTCACAGCTGGGGGTGCAGAGCTGTGCATGTAAACATTTCCATAGCAATTGATTAAAAATTCCATGGAAATCTCTGATCTCAATAACTAAAGAAAATACTTCAACTAAAGTTTATAGTTTTCACATTAAACAACCTACTGACCACCCTTTCAGAAAGCTTTGTCAGAATAATCTCATTTTTGCCAAGTTGTTCTGCCTGGCAGTTCTGTTAGATACACCAGACAACTGCATAACTGTTTTATGTCCAAGCACAGAAATTTGAAGCTGTCTTGTCTCTCTGCTAAAGGCTTTTTTCCTTGCCATGGATTTATAGAGAATGAAACAATTGTTATTTTTGACTTTCTGGACTTCAAGGAGTCAGAGGTGTTAGGGAGACAAGCTATTCCAGAGAGCAAGGAAAAGAACCAGAACCTGGTTTTCCTATTACCCAAATCAGTGAGCCAACAGCCAGGCTGCAATCATCCTTCTCCCTTGTTTAGACAGGATAGCTTCTCTTTTTCCTCAGAGTAGCCTACAGCCCTATGATTAGGGTTGTTCAAGGTAAAGGAAATGTAGACTGGATTTCCTTCTGAACAGGAGGACAAACTGGTCTCCCACTTAATGAATAATTTAACCATTTGGTTTCAAAGTAAATGATAGCTGTGACCTCTTCTTTAGCCCTTACAGCTTCAAAGTAATGGTTTTGATGGAATTAAGATACAGTTAGATATATAGATGATTAATTTTATCACAGGTGTTTAACTTAACTCTTGAGTTAGGTGCTTAAGCTAGGGCAGAGTGAATGTCAGAAACAGCAGTGGTTATTCTCAAATGGTTGGTGCAGCATGCTGCTCCTGCAAGGCTTCTCCTTAGTGGTTTATAGTTTGCCTTTCAGTAACAGTGAAATCAAGGGCCTGACTTTGAATTTAGCTCTAGCAGCTAACTTTTAGGCACTGCAATACTGTTAGTGCACCTGTTTTGAAATAGGAGCTAGTTACTACCAGTCAAGTACTTAACATTTTATAATTCAGCAGAAATGGAAGTTCTATGCTACCAATGTGATTATGGTGTAAATTCAAAGTGGCCAGTTCTGTGTTCATTATCAGCTTGTATTTGGATGAATTACTGCTGAATAAACAGACATTCTGCCTTGAGAAAGGTGCCTCTAATTGCAGTACTGCAGTAATAGTGATGTTCAAATACTTTCATCAGATTTATATTCCATCAACTTACATATTAATTTCTTTTCTGCTGATGCGGGTTATATTTATTCAGTAATATATGAATTAACAGTGGATTACTTCTTGATACAGGTGATCATCTCTGCCTTTTTCCTTCCCTCAGTCCCAGTGAAGATAAGAGTGTGACACCATGCACTGAATCTCATTTATTGCACTGAGTAATATCGCAAAGGTTTACATAAAGTTTGTAATTCAACCTGAAAAAAGAATGCTAATTTTAGAGGGAAAATTTAAAAAAAACTGCTTAACAAAAGGTAGAAAATTTCTTATAATCTTTTTTCTTTTTTTTTGAAGATTTGGATTTTTAGCATATTCTTTAAGTTTTTCTGCATCTTTGTTTTGATCACTTGCTGCTACTTCAAGCTGTTCTTTATGTAAAATCTGACTACTCTTCAATAGGTATTTCAGAAGACTTTGAGGACTCTTAATAGTACTTTAGAGACACTTTTTCACACAAATACTCTGTGGTTATTTTCACATGTGGTAATTGTGCAGCACATTAAATTGATATAGAGAGCTGTACTGCTGTTATACTTTTAACTTGATTGCATGCATTTCCACATTTCTAACTGCTGCCCTTAGGAACTGGCCTCCTTATAATGTATATCAAGAACTTTTTTAATTTGGCAGTGACTCTAAAGCCTCTTTACCTGAATATTTAATTTCATATTTGATGTTGTATTACTGGGTATATATATACTGCTCTTCAGAGATCACAAGGCTGAGGAAAGTTCCTGAGCTGTTGCCTTAGGAGCCCCTTGCAAAATCCTCACTACAACCCCAACCATGTATTTTCTTTTAGTTATTTTTTATAACTTTTCAGCACCAGGTATTTTGTCTGCACTGACAAAAAAGACTCCTAGTCAGCAGGGTTATCTTGAGATTGAGAAACCAGGAGATAATTTCCCTGTGAGGGTTTATTTTAATCTGAGCCAGAAGCATAAGATGCTTGTACTCTTAGGAGGAAGAAAAAAAAATATACTGGTAGAAAATAACCAAAGAAAAAAAAACCAAACCCAAAACCAAAAGACAAAACCGAGCTAACTGTATAGTGATTATTAAGTCTCAGAAGAAGCTCTAGTTTGATCAAATCTGGAATGTGACCTTATAATGTAGTCTCTTACAAAAAATCAAATCAATTTATTCAGGACTTCCTTTAAGATTTTTATAGCTGGCAAGAGAGTATGGCAGTTGCTCTCTCATGGTTTTTTTTGTTTTGTTTTGGTTTTGTTTTGTTTTTTAAAGAATATGTAACTTAAAACTAAAACATTACTGAAATGCTTTGCTATTTTAACCTAATGTTATTAGAAACATTTATGGTTTGGCTTAATCATTCTGTTATAATGTACTAGATGTTGTAAAATGAAAAGTTGCTTTCATAAAAATATTCAAATGTAAGATTGTACCTTAATTTTTAAACATCCATTGAAATGACTGACCAAAATGTGGATTTCAGTCAGTTAATTTTATTATAGCAGCAGTCAATGGCTATATATCTGAAACAGAAACGTGCACTGTATCTCTTTGTTGCTCTGTTCTTGGTAACTAGGAAAGGCTGCTTCATACTCTGAGGCACAGGATTAATTTGAATTGTTGGACTTTGAGGCTTGGATGCCTATTAGGAAAGGAAACCAGCCCTTTACTGCCGACTAGAATTACTCTGAACTTCTCTGCAGTTTTATCTTATTTAGCACTCGAGCATAGATAACCTTAAAGATCCAACACTGTCATATTTTAAGCCATTTATGATAGATGATGATGCATTGGACCAATTCTCAAAAGGGCAAAATAAACAGTCCGGGTGACTAGACTACTACTTAATCTTTTATACTCTTACCTTTTCATGACTGTCTGTGCATAGCAATCAGTATGGAAAAGAATCCTCAAGTCACCTGCTCCTCAGATCAGAAGGTGATTGTGGCTTTGAGTAGATAATTAAGCAGCCACAGCACTGCCTGGTCAGAAAGAGCAAGTGTACTACCCTTTTACTTCTTGAAGATCTTGGTCCTCATGAAGCGCTAAGGTTTGAAACCTGGAAGAGAATGATGTTGCTTCCCTGTGGACACCACATCACAAACTGCCTTGCCACATAATCTGGTATCATTCATCACATCTCTTCAGGAGAATCCGGGAGTGGAGTGTCGAGACAGTTCAGGTGAGTGATAAGAGTGCCTTGGTGATTAAGAGCATTTCTTGTACTTTGCCCTAGGAATAGAAATTAATTTCTTCACTTTCTTGAAGTTATACCCATAATC
Source organism: Psittacus erithacus (assembly GCA_009867235.2). Taxonomy (NCBI): domain Eukaryota; kingdom Metazoa; phylum Chordata; class Aves; order Psittaciformes; family Psittacidae; genus Psittacus; species Psittacus erithacus. Next base: position 41,155 of record WYDI02027822.1, read on the forward strand.
AGTTTGCAATTAAAATTGATGTCATGCTCAGTGATGTAAAATTTCTCCCTAAATGTGAAGAAAGGCAAGCTTTTGTGGAGCTGATACCTAGATAATTTCTCGTACAGAAATAAAGAAATATGTGGCTGTTTTGACATACTAGTGATTTTGTGTAGGCTGGGCTTGCATCTAAGTCTGTAACAAGTACCTTCTGCTGGGTCACATAAATATTTAAAAGAAACTTAAAGAAAAATTTAAAGGAATACAGAAATAAGAAAGGCACAAAAAGATTTACCAAACATGCACTTTATTATTTGAAAGTATTTTATATGTATCTGGAAAGACAATGAAGAAAGCTAAAAAAGTAGGTACTGATCTGTACAAAATTATTCATAGTGTGTTTGCAGCTTGTAAATATTAGAACTGAAAAACTGGGAATTATTCAACATAGTGCACAATTTTGCTTTGGTTTTCATCAATACTGCCTTCACCCAAGGAAGCTGTGACAGAACTTTAACCTCAGACTTTTAGTCCCCTAAAAGCTTATTAAAACGGAGAGTAATCTTGAACTTCAGGAGCTGTATTTATTATAATCTGTCCAGATAAATTCCTGGTAGGATTTATTCTAATATGACTCTGAGACAAGCTGACTTATGCTCACATCTAATTTATCTTCCAAAGGTGAATAAGAATTTGCAATGCTTTACACAGATTACAAAGTGTGTATTGTGATTAATGGAAATTTCTACTTCAATCCTTATTGGAAAAGCATCTGCGTTCAAGACGTTACCCATGCATGCTTAATTGAGTAGCTGAAACTGGTTTTGAAGTGGCAATGATACTTTTACTTCTTTGTAATCTTATTCTGAAGAATGTGGGTATGTGGGCATGTTGCTGTAATTCTGCAGACCCACCTTACATATCTTAGATCCACCAATCTGATGTAATGCTAATGACACAGAGCTCTGTGCTGAGAACTACCTTGGGGTTTACCACCCATGCTAAAATTCGTGTTTGTTGCTACAAGGATTTGAGTCAGGAAGTTTGAGCTAGCCTGAATATGTCCGTAGGATCCATCCCATTACTTTATTTGTCATAGATCAGCCTTGGCATCAAAGACAATTTTTATTGGTGGAATGTTTTTGATATCGGGAATCTTCAGTATAGATATCATCCTTGCTAATGACAGACTTTGCTTCTGCTCTTTCCCTATTCACAAACAATAAATAAAGGCAGTAAATAGACTGGTCTCTAGACTCATCTGGAAAGATGAAGAAAACATATTTAATATCTGAATAAGGAAAAGGAAATAATAGTTCTGATGTTGATCAGCATTTTTAAAGAGAAATAATGCTTTGGAAAAAATGTTTACCTTATTTATGTTCTTATGCTTCAATTTAAGTAACTTGGTTTTCTTTGTTTCTTACAGTATCTTGCATACTTTACAAAAGTGTATTTTTCAAAGTAAACTTTTATGCTTTACATAAAATATTAGCACATTTTGTTATTTGTAGGGCTTTCAAATACTTTTGTATGTCACGTTACTAGTTCTGAGCATTTGCCAGTGCCAGGAATGGATTCTCTGAGACGTAGTACTATACGACTTTAAGGAGGTCCAGAATATATTCATAGTGACCATCTATCACTACATGCGCAACAAGCTTAACTTCTGTGCAGTTGAGGTTCTTCCCAGGAAGGCTGGGAATTGTGGACTGGGTGGCTGGTGCAGAAGAGGAAGGGAATGAGCACCAAATTGTTCAAAATTCAGGGACTTTGATGACTTGTGCAGCTAGCAGGTGTTTTGTGCATGACTGACTAAATTAAAGTGGGTTTTTTTCTGTTAGGTTGTTATTTCCTCTTTTTTCTCTGGCCTGTTGATCTGACAGGCTATATGAAATGAAGTGTGCAATCATTTCTAGATGTCTCTTCCACTAACAAGTTGAAAGTTCTATGTCCAACCTTTAAACTTCTTCATTAGTAGAACTATAATGGATACATATACCAATTAGGACTATTATAAGATTCAAATACAAACTTCATCTCAAGTTAAAATAAAATGAATGAAAGTTCCATGTGTGATTTATAAGAAAAAAAGCTAAGTGTCCTGGTTTTGGCTGGGACAGAGTTAGTTTTCTTCCTAGTAGCTGGTGCAGTGCTTTGTTTTGGTTTTAGTCTGCGAATAATGCTGATAACACACTGATGCTTTAGTTATTTCCAAGTAGCATTTACCCTGATCAAAGACTTTTCAGTCTCTCATGCTCTGCCAGTAAGAAGGGGCATAAAAAGCTGGGAGGGAGCAGAAACAGGACACCTGATCCAAACTAGCCAAAGAGGTATTCCATACCACGGCATGTCATTAAAAAAACCCAAACAAACAAGCAGACAATAAATTCAGTCACCATTAGGGCAATGATAGGAACTCTTCCTTTTTACTCATGTCGGCTATTCATAAAAAAAAATTAGCCACATACACTTGCCAGTTACTTGATTTCATAGTTCAGAGACTAGAATTTCTCTGTCACTTTGTGTGAAATGAGGACTTCAATATAGGATGTAACATCAGAATTTCATCTTTATTCAGTCTAGACAACAATTTGGAAATAAGGAACGTTTCTTGTATTGTGTTTGACAGTGGGAGATACAGAAACCAGTGTTGCCAATATTCAGATAGATGCATGTAGCCCTGGAGATTTCATATTGGTAGCCTTCTTCCTAACTGGTCATAACTAAAATTTTACAATAGTAAGACTAGTGATGTGGGAAACTATGTGGTATATGTGAAAATGCGTAAAAAGTTTTGCATGAGCTTCTGAAATACAAGAGCTTGTGTGCATCATTCATACCTTTGTAAGAGATGTGCATGCAAATTATACGCTCTTTTTTAGTCTTGGCCCATTTGCATACAGCTGAGCTGTGAGTTTAAAATCAGGAATGAAACTGAAAGTTTAGGAAGTAAATATGAAGCAAATAAAGATCCCCTTCACTTTTTCTCACCCATCTTTTACAACTGGCTATATATATGTGGCCTGGCATAGGTGTCAACTGTTGGTGTATGCAACAGCCATGAAATACTAATGGCTGCACTACTTCCGGGGTCATCTGCTACTCTCATGTTTATCTGAAGACCTTGGCTGTGGGACTTAAAAAGCACAGATTTTTTTTTTTTTTAATTCTTACTGGCATATTGTTTTAAATATACCATGTTTGCAGTTCTCTGCATACAAAGTAATTGCAGGGGCAAGGAAAACACAGAATGGCACTGCTGAATATTAAAGAAAAAAAAAAACTTGCCTTGATTTCATGTTGTTCTGATTTTCTAGATAGCTGGATCTGAAGCTGAAATTTAACACTGCTCAGTATTGTTCCTTAGGTTGAAAAAATACTCTCTATTGCATAACTGAAGCTCATACTATTCTAGTGTTAGGAATGTTTTCTCCTATAATAATCAAAAATATATACAGAAAATTAGACCTTACCAGTGGTGATAAATGAAATGGAGAAAAACCATTACTGTTATGTCTTTCCAAGCTTCAGAATTGTTTCACCAAAAAGTTAGAAGAATTTACAGCATGGCATACGACATAAAAGGTAGCTAGAAGGACCTAATTTCATAGGCCAAGGCCCTTTTCTCCTGCTGACTACAGATTATTCCCAAGTTATTATACAAAGGGAAACAGACAGTTGAAATGAGTAAATCTAAGACATACACTGCCTGAATAGGAAAACTGAAGAAAAAACCCAATGCCTTGAATGCCCACCGTACATAACAGTGTATATCACAGGATTAATTCCAACATTAAACAAAATGTTTCTGTGGGTTTCTTAGAAGGAAACAGAAACTCTGTACAAAATTCAACTGTGCATTTTTGGAAATGGAAATACTTAGCCACATCTATGCATCTGGCATCAACACTTCTTTGAAGAGAAAAGAAGCTGAATATGTCTATTGAATGTGAGAACAAAATCTCTTTTTTTGCCAAAACCAGTACAAATCATCACTGCCAAGGCAGAGTGCTTTCAAAAGTTTGGCAGAGGTCCACTATGACTTATTTTAATCAGATATAAGGAGAAAGGAAAAACATCAAGCTGTTAGTTCATGTTAATATTTGCTCATATTAGCTAAAAACTCTCACCAAACAAAACCCCCACATATTTAAAAAAAATTTTATTCATTAAATTGCATTGTAATTTGTCACAAAGCTGTTTACTTTTAATTTTGACAATAATTCCCGGAAACCAAGGTTGATATCAGCTAGAATGCTGATATTACGACTGCAATGCAAATGACCAAAAAGTGCAGCACATTATGCATGCCTCAACTCAAAGGTGTCTTTAGATATAGATAAGTGCGTATGTTTTCACCTGAACAGCACATTTTAATGCTTTCTCTATGCCTGAGCTTACAAAGATGAAAAGCTGCTACAGAACAGACCAAAAGAATTGAGTTGTGGGACACAGCTGCATTCCTGTGAGGGATTTGGAGGCTTATGGGTTCAGTCAGTACTGGTAAGAAAGGAGGAGGGGGAATAGGTGAGTGCTCATAAACCGAACTATTACTATGCCAGGAAAATCCTTCCATTGTCTCCTGCTTCTAAACAGAGAAAGACATGCTCAGGAAAGCAACTATTGCATCCACTGAAAATCATAAATTGATCAGGTTTCCAGTGCTTTCTTCTGACAAAACCCAGTACTGGTGGTGATTTTTTTTTTCTTTTTTTCATTTTTGCATTTAACTATTTACTCTGGCTTTGTATTATGATTTGGACTATATAATTTCACTAACAGTTTTAATACCTCCAAAATATCCAGTATAGCTTCTCAATTCATAACATTGCTGACAAAGTTTCATTTCTCACATTCTAAACAGTTCTAGAGGTATCATTGGGTTTGCACTGAAGTAGTTCAATTACCCCGAGGAAGGGAATTGGGAAACTTGTATTTTAGCATTGTTTCCATATACTTTGACACTTACTTAAAAAAAAAACAAAACCAAAGAAACAGAGAGAAAAAAAACACATTCCCCCATATCGCCACAGTTGTAGTACTTCACAGCTTCAGTGCAACAATTCTAAAGAACTATTTAGGTGAATGTCTTTATTTCACAGCTTGAAAAGAAAACATGAAATTTTCTGCACTGCTTTGGAGAACTGAAAAAATTTATCTGAATTTCAGTAATGCACTCAGGCATTTAACCACTCATTCTCATGATATCCACTAATTTAACCACTTTATTTTAACCACTAATTCGCATTATATCTGTCTGTTTTATTCTCTTTCACACAGTATAGAACACATCTAATTTGCTCTAGAATTTCACATTATTTTAATGATAGTTTTAAGTATTTTGCTAATCTATGCACTCCTATGGGATATGCTGATGCTTGAGAATGAACAGTACCTTACTATTAAAAGAAAGGGGAAATAGATTCCACAGGAAATTTAACTCCAGCTGTGAATGAAATCTGCATGGTTTTAATCATATTAATCCTAATTTAGAATTTGCAGGTTTTTTCCTTGAATGGCTACTTTTTGGTTAGCTTTTTTTCACTTTCTCATTTCTTTCATTGATTCCTTTGTTAATTATTTTTACAGTCTGTTTTGATAGCTTACAGTGTATGCAGCTGTATGCGGTACCATGAAAGGTCTCATGGTATCTTCCCATTTATACAAGTTTTCAGGCTATCTTTGATGTCTCATAGAGTTTGCATCTGAAGCTACCAGGCATAATGGTAGTATATATCTTTCACTCTTTTAATTAAGTACGATGAAGTAGCCTTATAGAAAGTATTCGTAGTAGTTCCAGTATTTAAGATGAGGTATTTTTCCACCATTATTTCTATAATGAATAGGACCAGTCGTTAAGGGACTTCAATGCAATAATTAACACTGACTTGTTCTTTCAGTTTAACAGTAAAAGCTACTGCTCAGTTAAATCAGTGAATCCATGAGCCCTGGGAAGTTGTAGTCTATGATAGAGGTTCAGTGTTTCTGTCTTTTTGATTCTAATCACTCATACTAATGTTTATTATTTGCATGCTACATTCTCAAGTCTTCACTTGCATCTTAGGTAACAGTTCTATGTGTTTCACAAACCTGAATTTTATTACTTTAAACCTTGCTTCACATTTTGATAAACCCAGAATTCTAAAATGGCTGAAATCCAAGAAATAATTTGATAAGCAAACCAGAAATATTTTAGAGAGTTGTCTCATATATATTACAGTTCAGGTTTGGTGATGCTTTTATTTGAATAAACTCTAGTATGTTTAACCAGATAACATGATCAGCTTGTTTTTTACACTCGGTTATATGTAAAAGCCTCTAAAATGTCAGATAGAAACAAGGTACGTTACTATCAATCACTGCCTGTTCTTTCTGTTAACAATACAGTATTAAATGAGACCAGATATTCACCTATTTTGTACATTGGATTAACTGATAAAAGCATGCTTAAGGACTGCTAATGCATGAGGTAACATGCTTTGTGATGAAAAATATTAAGGCTGCTTCTTCCATTTGCACTCCTACTGCCAAATTTGAAGCTTTTTATCATATATTAGCAAACCATTTCTTCACGAAATTTTAGATTTGAATTAATTTTTCTTTGATTTCAGGGTAGTCTTCTCACTCAGTAGAAAATCTTCTCTGTCTCGTCCCTGTAGGGAAATACAGTTTTATTTTTGCTTGCCTCTCTCAGCTCCTCCAAGCCTTAAATCATGTTGGCAATTGCACAGGCTGTAGCTTTCTTGTGGAGCTTCCCTACTGCCAATTTGCTTTTTGTTTCATCTAGTAGAATATGATGGCTTTGCTGCCTTTTTCATTATAAAAGTAATCTCATCCATGAAGTATCCTTTTCTTTAAAGAATCATCTTTATTTGTCTATGATCCATTTAAAAATTCTGCTCAGTCTTGTTAATGGATTTATAGCCACTGAAAATATTTTCTAGCCTCTCTCTGATGTTCTCTCATCCCCCTCTCCTTTTAGGCATTTCTGAAAGGAGTAAAGGATACAATCAGAATTAGTGGGATTTAAACAAAATTTTGAGATTTCTGTGATGATGAGACCTCTCACACCATTCTCCAAAGGCTTATCTTTGTCTCCTATACAGACACTAGTACTCCTTGTCTGCGCTGTCAAAAGCCCCCACCTGGTACTTAATGTAGCTCTAGGAAGAAAGAGCCATTAGAACCAATACTGCTATCAGACACCATATCAAGCTTTTGCACGCAGCACCACTGCACCCCACCTAGTTAAGTATCTGACTTGTTGGGTAGGCTGAAGGCTCTGCAGCATGCATTTGATGGCATGACTAACAGCACAGTTTGCTTGGTTTTTGTTTCACCCTTGCCCTAAAAGGAGACTCATAAGCATAGCAAGGTGCTTCCTCCTCCAATGTGTTTTTCTAACATTTTATTTTGCCTTCATCTTCTTCTCTCCTCCACTCCACAAAATGAAAATCACTTCTACATCAAACAAATTTGGAGATTCACAACACTCCTTAATTGCTGAGAACATTAATACTATTGTAACAAACTGGTTTCTGAGACAGACTTAGAAAATAAAGATTTCTACTATAATCTCTATGTTATATTACTACTTGCCTTGGAAATAATAACTGGTATGCTGAACTAGGTTTAACACCTTAAGAAACACAGTGTTACATTTTATTTCATTTCCATTTTGCCCTGACCACTGTACACAGTAGGAAGGCTTACTACAGCATAGAGACAAACATGGTTAGTCAAGGTTCTAAAGTGCAGATTGTGATTTCTGTTCACATTCATGAAAGGATTCGGAATACCTAAAGGTGCCAGAGGTGGCAATCTGATGGGATTATGACACTTCTCAGATAGGGATGCATGCCTGGACTTGCACCACTGCAGTTACATGGTGCAATAAATCTTTCACTGTTATCAGCCAACACCTGCCTTGAGCATGAGAAAAATGGAAGAATGGTCCTGCTGTCTTTGTGCATTCACCAGGGAGAGCAAACAGATTCCCTATTGCAGCTCTTCTTCATGTAACCAGTCCTGTGCACAGGTAACAAATTGTCTCTTGAGAGTCCTCTCAAGCCTCGAGGAAGTCCAGGTGCTACCCAGCAACCAGAATTATCTTCTCTCTTCACTTTTTCCCATTTCAGCTAGAGAGAATAGATTTATCCCCCAGACTTGACATTATCTGGGGAGTATGATGCAGTGCAGGTCTCAGGCGAAAAAAGGCCGATACTCTCCCATTCAAAACAAGTTTGTATTCATGCTGGGTAGTCTCTGTCAAGTAAGGCAACAGCCTATAGCTATAAACAGCAAACTTTCTAATCTGCCAGCTTCAAACACTTTCAACTGACCCATCTGGTATGGAAACAATAGTGTTTGCCAAATACTTGCACATATTTGATACTCTGAAATTACATGGGGCTGAAACGCTACTGTATTTTTTTTTTATGCTTGTTTTGATTCCCTAGAAAAATAACATCGTAGAGAATGTTTTTGGGGCTCCTTCTGGGAGTTCATGCTTTTTCAGATCAGACTGAGTAATTTTGAAAGCTGCTGCTGCTATATTGATTTTCTGCCTGAATTCATTTCGCTAAGTAAACTTAAGTAGCAAGTAGGCCATGAGATCATCTCAAAAGGCAAAACAGTCAAGCACTACCCTTTTCCAAAACACCAAAGCTTTATAATCTTTAAAACTGATTTTTATTAGACCTAAGTGACCTGTAAAATAGGAAAGGCTCAGATCTGCTGGGTAATATGGAATAAAAATAAACAAGTTTGCAAACTCATTTTCCCTTGCTGCGTCCTTGCAGAGGCGAGTCCTTTACTGTGGGCTTCCTTTTGGTCACCTCAGACATGGCAAAATTCCTTCAGTCCTCTCATGGTTCCTGGTAAAAAAGACTTTCTTTCCAGTCTCAGAGAGACACAGTTTGCCCTCACCTGCACCAGCAGTGAACCAGCTACCCCTCTGCCCCACTCATCAGGGGCTCTGACTCCTCCGGTGCTGGAAGGTTCCTCCACGCCAGGGCCCCATGTGCACCCTCCTACTTGAGAGCAGCTGCCGCAGCCTGCCCTCTGCTCCCCTGCCACGCTGGTGTGCTTCGGTAAAAGCCCTCTTATAGCCTCGCCTGCTTGCCCTCCCAGGATGGAGCCTTTCGGTGGCAGGAAGAGGCAAGGAGGTGAAGTGCGGCAGCTATACCTTTCACAGCTAGGGGGTAGCTAATATGGCAGCTGACTGTCAGAACTGCTTCCACGGCAGAATGTGGTCATCAAGGCATGCGAGGCACCTGCTCTCCTAAGCCTGTCCGTACTCTTGTAATGTCTGCTTAGTTTTTCCTGCTGCTGTGCTTCCCGCCTTGTCTGCGAGTGGTGGAGGAGCTGGGAGGGTTGCAGTGCATAGGTGGAAAGCAGAGCCCTCTGTGGACGCCAAGCAGGGCGCCAGTGTAAGCAGAGCAGCATTAGAGCCCAAAACTCAGTAAGTAGAAGGTTTTATGCTCCTTCCCTCCCACCGGCCCCTCCTCCACTCCTCCCCCTTTGGCTGGATTTCCCTCATTTCTATACCTTTCATGAGAGAAGGAGCTTGCAGTTAAATTATCTTCTTTCAGGTACGTTTTGCTAGGGGTACCCCATTGCAGCGCCTTTACGGCAGGAAATGGTCTATTACGAAGTTACTGTGTAGCGGTGATCGAGCCTCTTAATGGTCGTGTGGAGCAGTTCAGAAAGGAACCATTCATAGAGCCTGGGGAGTAAATGCTGCCCCTCTCAAAGGGGGTCAGCTTAAATGAGGTTGTATGGCTTATTCCCTTTGGTGTATAAGGATATACATTTTTGCTCACATGAAGCCCAGTGAAAGTTCAATACTTTAAATGCACTGGCTCATTTTAATGATAAACTTTGTAAAACCTGTGTGTGAAAGTTTTGTAATAATGCTGGATATGTATTTCTAGATTTTAAATGGTCAGTATAAAGTATGTTGCAATACTAAAAACCCTGTCAGCTGTGGATAAGCAGTGTTTTGTATAGCCATAGTATTTTCCTATCTTATGTGGATAATATCTGTGACTTCTGAGAAGATGTTTATTTGCATTCTGTGAATAGTGTGTTAGGAATGTCATGGCATTTAGTTCATTTTGGCTTTACCTACAAGAAGGTTGAATTAGTTTTGTGAGCCTTTGCTAATTTCCTGGATTTGGGAACGGTACTGCTGTTTTAAAATTCAAGACCATTATTAAATGTCATAGTAATTTTCTTCTTGGAATAGTAACCTGTATCAGCAGGGATCCCTTTGATTATTTTACATGATCTCTTGGATAAAAGACTGCAGGATTTTCAGAGTTTGGTTAAACTAGTGTCTTTTTTCCAAGAAATCCTGATTTAGAAATTGTTTGTTTAGTTTTTTGTTTGTTTGTTTTTTGGTTGGTTTGTGGGGTTTAGTTTGGGGTTTTTTAATTCAAATAAAAAACCTAATAACAATCTAAGTTTATTCAAATTTTACTAACTGGAAGCACTGATAAATAGTGTGCGTTAAGAAAATACAAGGTTACAATTCTTTCAAAGAGTGGGGTGGGACGGGAACTAGCTCTTCCATGGCCATTGTATTATCCTGTAACATACCTGTTATGTATGTTTACACAGGAAGCTGTGCTCAGCTTGAGCAAATCGGGAGATGCCTGACTCTTTGCAGGCCAGAGGTAGAAAAGTTGTTTTTCCAGCCATTGGAGGAAAGGGTTGCAGCACCCCTCTTAGCTATGGCATAGCAGCTTCTCATTTCAGTGAAAGACCAAGCATACCATCAGTGACAGGGCCAAACAAATTCACTCAAATGAATGACATGGGTCATAATAGGTGAAAGTCTATTATGTAAAGACTGATTTTAGGGAGAAAGAAGATGGACTTGAGGTGGGCAGGATCCAGCATCAGGTGTTATGTAGAACAGCCATCTGCCAATCTAGAACAGCTTTATTTTCTATTGATTGGCAACTTCACTCTTTTAGAGAACAAAACATACAGTAGCATTTCCGTTTCCAGGCTGAAATTACATTATTATTTACCTTTTGTCATTTTTCTCTTTTTTTAAAAAGTAATGAGTATAAAGTCATGGTGTGCATTGTAGTATTGTTGGTAGAACTGACTTAAGCAGCCCATTTACATTACTGAAAGTAGTCATTATTGCTTAATTTTGATAGAGAATATCCCAGAAAGGTAATTTTCTGGTAGTTCAGAATGGTCTATTAGAACTTAACACTGCAGGTTGACAGGGACTAGCAGAGGTTTGACGCCAAAGCGAATAGTATACATAATATTCTGCTGTGTTGCAGTGAACTGCAAACGATGTCATATGTATTGACTCTTAATAAGAATTACTGTGTTTATCCTGAGCAGTTTGAGGGCTGTTAGTATATTATGTTAAAAGGGGAAAGTTATGATACAAAGGCACTTTATGTCACTTCTACATTTGTTTTGGCAACCGAAACTGTAAGAGAAGTCTGAAAATTACATAACTGCTCTTAATGAGAACTGCCATTAGCAGCTGAATTTCACCACTTGTTAGTGACTTCATGTCTGTATTCTGTTGCAAGTCTGTATAAAGGAGAAACTAGTTGGTATTTTCATCTCAGGGCTCCAGGTTGTGCTAGTGCAGTCCCTGTGAATGAAATGCTTCTCTCTAGATCACGAGCACAAACCAAGCCTAAGGGTAGGTGTAACCAGCTGGCTTGGCCTGTTGCATTTTCAGGTAGAAGCTTTAAAATCTCTTTATCAGTTGTCTGCCCTTCTTGCCAACACCATGTCCTAGCACTAGCAGTAGTTTTGTGCTGCAGCTCTGCTGAAACCCAAATGCTCTTAGAGCACTGGGAGTTGGAGAATAATGGAGAAGGCAGTCAGCTGGTGCTGTGGGAGGTTCTGTGCTCAGCATATTTGTTGCTAGGCAATGCCTAAGATGTATAGAAACAAACACCACTTGGCCATGATGTTGATACAAAAACATTAAACATAATAAAAAGAAAAACCCATTTTGTCCAAAAACCATAGTATGTATTTAGGAAAAATTGAAGTCCTTTGGTGTAATTTTAATTACTGTTTTTATAGAGGCTATGAATAATTTCAGGAATCCTTACATATACAAGCTGTATTTTAACTACCAGTCAGATTTTTAAGAGAAATTGCGTTATGAATGTTGCAAACCAAAACAATCTTGCCACCTGGGAACCAAATTCTAGTAGTTTATATGTAACAAACAAGATGTATCAAGGCAGTGGTTTGCCAGATATCTTTTATGATTCTTAAAGATTATGTAAAATTATTTCTCATAGAAATCACAAAAACCTTTAATGAAATTTTATTATTAAATACTTTTTGAATAGCTTGCTAAGATTTGCTTTTGAACATTGTTAGTGTGCTTGGGGAATAGCATGGCTGGAATTTTTTTTGTGTTTTGGACACCTGTGGTCATCACAGCTGTGTTTAAGAGATAGCTTATATAGTTTTATATTAAAGCAGATATTCTTCTGGGGTTTATTTTCTAATTGCTCAAGCTTACATGTGACAGTGGAAATGGCTGCTAACTACCAGGACTGAGAAAACATGAAAAGAGGCATAAAACTATGATTTTGATTGAATGGATCCATCAAATACCTCTTTGATTTTTCAGTGAGTGGGAAGACTTTTACGTTCCTGCATAAGCTTTAGGAATAAGTTCTGTGTAGGAAATCTAATTATGGATATTTATATCAAGAGTTGCCATTCTGAAAATTCCATTACTTTTGCATTATTTTTTTTACAGGATCACAGCCTAATCCTTATATACTAGTATAAAGTTGTGCTATTAAAGAGGCC